>CM063594.1:15654924-15797998 GCA_032356905.1 Salix exigua | reverse complement strand
CTTTGTATAATACCTGTTTATCGCTTAATCTCATCCAAGCATATTATTAGTCCATTTTCTTTTATTGTTATCATCAAAATATATAAAACATATAAGTGTGACATTATATGTCAACAAAACTTGCATATTCATTTTTTGAGTTGAATTTTGTTATCATTTATTTTATTTTGTTTATATGAGAATATCTGATCTCATGACCTAAATAACAAGTTTGGTGGGTTAACACAGGTCAACTTAAGTTATTAGTTTTCTAAATTTATCCTTAAACATTGAGTTAATTAAGAATTTAGTTTCATAATTTGTTTCAATTTGTTTTCCATAAGATTATTCAAGTTTTATGAGCTGGATCAAGGATTTGAGAGGTTAACTCAAGTTGACGTGACCTTTTATTTTTATTACATCCTTCAATATTGAGTTTACTAGGGGTTAATCTTGATAATTTGCTTTCTATGTGGTTATTTTAATCCCATGATTTAAGTTACAAATTTTGGTTGGCTAATGTAGGTGACAAATATTTTTTTAGGGTTTTGTTTTTAAATTAATCCTTCAACATTGTTTTTATTGAAATTAGGCTTCATAATTTATTTAATTTTCTTTTTATGAAGTTATTTTGATCTTACGAACTAGGTCACAACATTGAATTAATTGGAAAATAGACTTAATAATTTATTTTAATTTACTTTTGATGAGGTTATTCTAGAACAAGTCAAGGTTTGACAAATTAACGTAGATTGACTCGAGTTTTTTAATTTATGTTTTTCTAATTATATCGTTTAATATTTGATTAATTGAGAATTAAACTTTGTAATTTATTTTAATTTTCTTTTGATGAGGATATTCTAGCCTAAGTCAAGGTTTGATAAATTAATGTAGGTTGACTCGAATTTTTTTTATGTTTTTCTAGTTATATCGTTTAATATTAGATTAATTGAGAATTGAACTTTATAACATGCTATGCTATGATTTATTTTCTATTAAATTGTCATTATTTTATGATCCAAATTATATACGTAGCAAATTAACTTAAATTGATATTTTTTTAATATTTAGAAATATTATCCTAATTATTTTTTATTCAAACTATATTTTTACTAAGTTATATTAAATTAACTGTTAATTGTTTTATACAGAGAAGCGTTAATAAAGCGTCAAAACTAAAAAAGAATTCACTTGGGAAATCACGTAGAAACATTTTTGGATCTTGAAGATAGTTTTTGTTTTTTCTGTCATGGCTCGTTGTAATTATAATTAAAAAAAAACAAGGTAAGTGGAATCTTTTGAAATAAGAGGCAGTCAGAGAGAATCAAAGACCGTATGCTGTTCGTATTTCATTTTTTAAAGTGTTTTTAAAAAACATTTATTTTTTATTTTAAATTAATTTTTTTTGATAATTTTAAATTATTTTAATATATTAATATAAAAAATAATTTTTAAAAAATAATTTTTTTTTAATATATTTACAAATAAAAACTATTTTTAAAAACGTCTTCATCCTACTATTAAACAGTAGACCAACCACACTCCCATGGCCAGCAGCAGCCTCCTCGTCTCTTCTTTCGCTTCCACACAGGTCGGACAGACGAACCAAAAAAGCCAGGCACAAGAGCAGCTGCCTATCCTCCACCATGTGCGGCATCCTCGCTGTTTTTGGTTGCTCCGACAATTCGCAAGCCAAACGCGCCCGTATCGTCGAATTATCTCGCCGGTAATCGAATCATGTCCTCCCCATTTTCTCCATTTTCAATACTATTGTCTTCGTAAAATGAAACCCTTTTTGTTTCTGTTCTATTTCTTGTAGATTGAGGCATAGAGGACCAGATTGGAGTGGATTACATTGCCATGAAGATTGTTACTTAGCTCATCAACGTTTGGCTATTGTTGACCCTGCTTCTGGAGATCAACCTCTTTACAATCAAGACAAGACTGTTGTTGTCACCGTATGTAACTTCTCTATATCTTTTTATTCTTTTCATGCCCATTTCATTTCTATTCATGCATGTAATAATTGGGTCCGTCACGGTTTTTTATACTTTAATTTTTATTTTCTTGAGTCGGTCATTTCTTTTTCTTGATGAACGAAGGATTTTCATTGATCAGTGGAACTTTACAGAAGAATTGTGAATACAAAAGCAGCATTTTGCTGCTGAAAACAGAATAGAAAACTCAGATAACTTCAAAAACATGTACAAAGGTTCCAAATGAAGTCTATTTGAAAATGAAATTCTTGATTTTTTTTTTTCTTTTTGTTTGGTTCAGGTCAATGGAGAGATATATAACCATAAGGAATTAAGGGCGCAATTGAAGTCTCATACTTTCCGAACTGGTAGTGACTGTGAAGTCATTGCTCACCTTGTAAGTGCTCTAGATTTTATATAGAGATCATTTTTTGCTTGTATTTTTTTATTATGTTTATGTAAATGAAACTTAGCGCTATAAAAATGACCTAAACATAAGTCACAGTAAGCTACATTATCTTATGCACATTGGAAAAGTCAATCACACTGTTTGGTTCTTGAGTTGAACGTATTTATTCCCTTTCTCCGTTTGAATCTTGCTGCATGTCTTTCTTATTTGACCTTTACTGTTTTCAAGCCTTAACATTTATATTGAAGTCTAGTAGCTTTATCCATTTCATTTTTTCTTAACTTCTTTTTCCTAGCTTTTTAACATAATTTTTCCATTTAATTATTTATTTATTTTTCAGTACGAAGAACATGGAGAAAATTTTGTGGACATGTTGGATGGCATGTTCTCCTTCGTACTTCTTGACACTCGTGACAAAAGTTTCATTGCTGCTCGGGATGCTATTGGTATTACCCCACTTTATATCGGCTGGGGTCTAGATGGTATGTTAAGTTCACTTGGTATATTTGCTTCAAATGTGCTTTGATTAAAAAACATTTGGAAGATGTTCTTTCTTAATATTCTTTAGTACTGATTGCTAAGGCACACTTAATAATTGAGAAAGCAAAGCTACATTGAATTCGAGTAATACAGTTTTTGCATGGAATGTTAATGAAAAGATATGCTTTTTGTTTAAGGAAGGGTGAATTTATTTTTATCAGCGAGTTCATGCCTCGTAAATTTCCAAGGGGGCAAAATATCATTATCCCTTCCTGATTGAATTTAAAGAACATAATGGAGTGCTGATGCATCTTAGCTTTTTACTGTCCTATAACTGAGTCATTGACATATCTGATGACGAGTACGTGCAGATGGAATCAGATGGTTTTAAGGAGAGAACCTAGGTTTTAGTTCACTTGCCACGACATTCAAGTTATATGATTTTTGTTGGTCAGCATAATATGTGCTATTTCAGATTAAGCAAGTTTTGCAGTGTGCCTTTTCCCTGTACAAAGGAAAATGTGCTTTTGTACTAATCAAGCACTATTATTTTTCAGGATCTGTCTGGTTTGCTTCAGAAATGAAAGCACTGAGTGATGATTGTGAACGATTCACGTATCTCTTGCCAGGGCATATATATTCGAGCAAACAAGGTTTGCATTTGTTAATCCTGGGACTGGTGGATGCGTGTTATGTTTTAAATTAGAGGTTGATTGCAAGTGTCCTCATAGCATGGTCTTCACTCTCAATCTTAAATCTGTTTTCTGGTTATTGTGAATATAATGCTTTGTGATAAATCATCTTTCGTTTATTTGTAGTAGAATTTTTCTGGTTTGCACAATATGAACTTTACACGGATGCTATCAATAATACATTTGGTCGAACACATTGGAAGACAGAAATTTAAGAAAAGAATATTACTCCTATAAGATGGGGAACAATTTTTCTCTATTTCTTTTACCCTTGCTTTATTCGTCGGCCACTTCCAGAAAGGGGGCAAGACAAAAGCTTATGATGAAGTCGATATGTTTGTGCAATAATGGTCCATATTAGACTTGTAATATTTTGGAGGGTCAAAGGAGTCATTTCTTGTCTGTTTTTTTAATTAGTTTCTTGTATCCTTGTGCTTTTCAAATTCTTGCTCTTAATGTCGATATGTTTTGTGTTTCTCTGATGTGCTTGCAGGAGGGCTTAGACGATGGTACAACCCAACATGGTATTTGGAACAAATACCTTCAACCCCATATGATCCCCTAGTTTTACGGGGAGCATTTGAGAAGGTATGTTGTTCTGGCCTCCATGTATGCTTGTTTAGTGTACATTAATATTTTTGTTATATAATCTTACCGAACAGTAATAAATGTCTATTGAAACATCATCTTTCCTATCTGCATGTCATTATGTGATATTGTTTTTCCAAGTTGTGAATGATCTTGTATGAATATTGTGACTTCCTCCTTTTTTATGCAGCATACAGTTGTTTTTTCTGCTTTGTAAATGGGCGGGTTAATAGTTTTACATTTTCCTTTATTAATCTATGTCATTGATGCTAAAGCAGAGCAATGACTTTATTTTATTTTATCTATGCTCTTTTTCTTTATAATCTCTCTATAATCCAATGTGATTATACTCGAGGAACTTTATTTGTTATTAAACAGGTGTCTAGTGAGAAAATGAGGTATAAACAAGCAGTCAAATTAACTGCTCTTGGAACTGTTCACACTATAAGCAGGCACCATTTGTGCTACCATGCACTGATTAAGTTCATGCTACTCTCTATCAGTGAACTTGTTGGCTACTATTATGGTCCAGCTTTTTGGATTGTGGCAATAATTCAATTAATGGGTCAGGATTGATGATCATTCTCCTTTTCCTCTTTCACCAAGACAAGAGCCTAACTCTCTTTTTGTGGTAGACAACAGTGCTAAAATTTGGGAGTTTGGGTGCTTTATTTTGGTTCTCTTTAGTTTCCTTTTAATTTTTCCAAGGTTCTAACTGCATACACTTTCTATTTCCTATCAATTTCGTGCAGGCTGTAATCAAGAGACTAATGACAGATGTACCTTTTGGTGTGCTTCTGTCTGGAGGACTGGATTCATCACTTGTTGCTGCTGTGGCCTCTCGCCATTTGGCTGACGCAGAAGCTGCTTGTCAGTGGGGTTCACAATTACATACCTTCTGCATTGGTTTGAAGGTGCTTACTTTGCTGAAAAATATATATGTGGCGCTCTAATTAAATATTTAGACCTTTTGACCTCTGAATATGCAATGGTGATTTGATGAACATATTTGGATTTGTTGAGAATTAAATAATGTAATGTGCTCTAAGAAAACTTTGTCCAATATGGTTTCAATGTTTTTCCATACTTACATGATTGTTCGTCAGACTTGCATGTGATTTTAGAAAGTAATAATCTTGACCTTTCCAAGCAATACCTTGCTGTTCACTCCCTTGGTCTGTGATGATTAACTATCCAGTACTCTGTATGACTAAGGCATAGGCATTGTCATTTTCTGACCTCTGTACAAGGTGCCCTCACTGTAATGTCAAAGGAAATTAGATAGGTCTGACGCATTAATACTGCTTTCCTCATTCATGCTCATCCTTTGCATTTTTTTTTTTTTTTGCTATTTAGGGCTCCCCTGATACAAAAGCTGCAAGGGAGGTAGCAGATTATCTTGGAACCCGTCACCATGAGTTTCACTTCACTATTCAGGTAACCACTGCTTTTAATTGCAAAAACTAAGAGGGTCTACGCGGTGCATGTCCAGTGCTTAAATGTTGCATTGTTGCTGTATCAGGAAGGGATTGATGCTCTTGAGGAGGTTATTTATCATATTGAAACATTTGATGTGACCACTATTAGAGCCAGCACTCCTATGTTTCTCATGTCACGAAAAATCAAATCTTTAGGAGTGAAAATGGTTATTTCTGGGGAAGGGTCAGACGAAATCTTTGGGGGTTACCTGTATTTCCACAAGGCACCTAACAAGGAGGAGTTTCACCAAGAGACCTGTCAAAAGGTATTATTTTCAGTTGCTGATTAGAAAATAGGTGTCGTTAAACTGGGCTGCTGACAAATGTTATTTGGATTGAATACATCATACTACCCACAGATTTCTTTACAGTTCTGATTGTTGTTTTGATAATTGTTCAGATCAAAGCTCTTCATCTTTATGACTGCTTGAGGGCCAACAAATCGACTTCGGCATGGGGTGTTGAGGCTCGTGTTCCCTTTTTAGACAAGGAATTCATCAACATTGCTATGAGCATAGACCCTGAGTGGAAAATGGTAAAGGACTCGTTCTTTATCATGTGCTTCCTGTTTTATTATTTGATACATGTCCATGCGGTAACAGAGCAAAATAAGAGATGATATATGTTTCAGTCACTGCACAAGGAAAGGACTGAATAAAACAGCATACCCAACCCGTTTCCTGTTAGCACTTAAATACAGGTCTGCATGTTTGCTTCTCTTCTGTCCTGTATTTTACTGTTCACTGGTGCCATAGGTTACATGGTTTCAAATGTGAGGCATGCTTCTCCATCACTTGGTGCTTTTCAATGCTGTCATCTACTGTGTTATATTGAATTGAAATGATGTGGTAGGCACATCATTTAATATTAAGTGATTGGTTATGTTGTCATTATTTTTGTTGGATAAGATTGCTAATGAGAAGTACTAATAACATAAGATCAAAATCTAATTACTAGAGCTATTTGCGCTCATTCTTGCAGATCAGGCCTGACCTTGGACGGATTGAGAAGTGGATCTTACGCAATGCATTTGATGATGAGAAGAACCCATATCTGCCCAAGGTTTTGTAACTTCAACTTCTGCAAACATGTGCTACTACCAAGCTACACACAACTTTTTTGCTTTTTAGTCCCTTGTAGATTTTTCATGTAAAATCTTTTTGAAATGTCTTTTTACCTTGCATTTGGTTTAGCACATATTGTACCGGCAGAAGGAACAGTTCAGTGATGGAGTTGGGTACAGTTGGATTGATGGTTTGAAAGATCATGCAAACAAACAAGTATGTATACTTCGAAACTTGTTGGGGGCTTTTGTTTTGCATTCAACATCCCAGTCATTTTTGTTCAAGGAAACATGGATGATTGTCTTTTACTTAATGATTTTAGCGATTTCTTTAGTTTATTTTATTTTTCTTGAAAATAAGTCCTCTGGCTTTGGATTCAACTTTTGCTGGAGTGAATTCTTTATTTTTTATAGCCTCAGCAGGATATGAACTACTTCTGGCTTTCATTATAACTGTGCAGGTCACAAATTCAATGTTGATGAATGCAAGCTTTGTTTATCCAGAAAATACTCCTACAACCAAAGAGGCATATTACTACAGAACTATCTTCGAGAAATTCTTTCCTAAGGTGCAATATTGTTCTTTTCTAGTACTTGAGCTTTTATCCTCCAAGGCTTATATAGTGGGGCAGGATTCATTTACTTGATTGCTGCCTGTTCGTTTGTTCCACTGCAGCTTCAATGCTGACTAATTTCCATTTTTTGAATAGAATGCCGCAAGGTCAACTGTTCCTGGAGGTCCAAGCGTAGCTTGCAGCACTGCAAAAGCAGTGGAATGGGATGCCTCCTGGTCAAAAAACCTCGACCCTTCCGGTCGCGCTGCTCTTGGTGTTCATGCAGCAGCATATGAGGAGACAGGAGACACCGAGGCTGCCAATCTGATGAATGGTTCCCCTCAGAAACGACTTGAGATGTTGGAGAAAACTGCGACAGTTGCTTGATTGAAGACATAGTTGCATCAGCTTCATGTGGCTGGCATATATTTGTGGCCTTGTGGGAGAAACTGCTGACGACGAAGGAAGGCACCTGGCTTCATAAACAGAATGAAATCGTGCCATACAAGTTTGTATTCCTTTTTTCATTATATTTGTTTTTTTTTCAAAAACATATTTGAGAGGTAATATCAAATACCTTTAAAGTCAATTCACCCGTCTTTCTTGTTGCCAAATGCCCACACAGATGGATTTTCAATAACTTGGGTTAGATTTCGTTATCGAAATTGGTGTTGGTTGGACCTTGAAACTCATTTTCCAGCTACACGTAGCTAATTTCTTGCTGCCGATGCTGAGCCCTACTTACATTATCAGTCATTATCAATTATCAATACAATTAAAAACATTTGAGGTGGGCAGTTTATATGAAATAGTGATTCACGTCTACTTTTTTTTTTAATTCTATTTTTTGTCATTGGTATAGTTCTTTATTTAGTCATTTTATTTTTTATTTAACAATTGTAGTAGTATAGTGTGGATCATAGTTTTAAAATCTGACATGGCTTAACAAGTTGATTCGCAACCCGACCAACTTGAGGTTAGAATCTAGTTGAATTTATAAAGGGTGGAAAAAACTTACGTGGCAAGATCCAATCAAAAACTCAGTTGTAATCTATTGATTATTTATTTATTTATTTAACAAAAACAATGTTGTTTTGACTAAAAATAAATATTTTAGGTTGACCTTAATTTAATCCTTTCATTTTAAGTTGATTTGTAATTGTGTTTGATTCTTACACATTTATTTTAATTGTTCTTATCGTTCTTTCATGGAATAAAAATCATTGATTATCATGACCTTATATTTTTTAGTGTTTTCTTTTATTTTAAACGTTGGTTTTCCACCCAGATATAGAGCTTATACTATCTTATTGATAAATATTTAAATTTTACATTATATCTTTTTTGTTTAAATACCTTATTTAGAAATGAGCACTATGATGATGTTATTGAAATTTTGAGACATATTGCAAACATTATAATTGCACAATAAAACCCAAGGACAAAAAAATCATCTTTGACAACAACAAAAAAATTATTATTTTAAAGCATTTCAAATAGTATCATCCTTTATTGTAGTTTAAACATAAATATTTTTGTTATTAATATACATACTAGAATTACTAATTACAATTTTGATTATATACTTAGTGTACATGCTAATTTTTTTATATATATATTGAAAATGTGTCTACATAAATCAACATATTATATTTTTGTACTAGATTTCTTTGGATATTTTTTATTTAATATATCTTTATGATGATTAACTAAGTATATTTAATATGTTTTAAGCATGATAAACTAATACCATGTTTGACACTACATTTCAAAAATAATTTTGCAAAAAATGATTTTCTCTTATTTTATTTTTTTAAATTATTTTTTTGTATTTTTAAATCATTTTCATTTACTAGTATCAAAAATAATTTTTAAAAAAATAAAAAAAATATATATTATTTTGATACAATTCTAAACAAAAAATACTTTCAAAAACTATAACCATAATCGTTATAATCTCCAGGCACCAAGTATCCTTGTTCATATATGTACAAACTTTTATCTACAATTACCAGTGCCAAATATGTTCTTTGTTATACTATCAGTCATTACTGTCAAATCCAGCTTACATCAAAACTGGGAAGTGAAAACTTTAAAAAGCACTCTTCGTCTGAAAGGTTGAACATCTGTGTACAAAGGTTGATGGTAAATGATTCTTTATGAGATGTGCAATGGATTGGCATTCATCATCATTCAGTAGTATCAAACAAACCACTTGATCCACGTCACAATGAAATGATCTCTGTCCCATTCTTGAGCATTCAAAACCGACAAATCCCAGGAGCCTCCATTCTGCTTAAAGCAAGTATTTCCTCGTACTTTGAACCATATACAAAGCCCCACAACTGCAATATCGAAGGAGAAAATGCGACTTCTGTAAGTTATTTTGTAACCAACCCAAAAGGAATCTGACACTGTAGAGCTGATGAACCACAGGAAATTGCTTATTTCGTGGGTAAGTGTGTGTGTGAGAGAGAGAGAAGGGTGAAGGCTTCATGCATACCTCAACTTCCTTAACTTCAAAGTCTTCTGTGTATGCAAGACAAGGGTTCCCATAGGTTTCCGAGACCGAACTTGATCCGTTTAATCTTTGCATTGAACAGAAAGAAAAATAAAATTAGATCCATAATATAATCATGCGTGTTGTTCTCTAGAGGTTACGTTTGGTTGGTGTTTCAGCAACACAAAGGATGATTTTAGAAGAAACAGAAACATATTTGGTGAAGTGATGGAGTCGAAGAAATAAAAATAATAAAGTCTCATGAAGAGTTTTGAAGTAATTTTTTGTCCCATCAAATCAGGAAGAGGGGATCAAGATAGTAACCAAACGGATTGCAGGAAACAGACACAATTCACATTGCACATGGTTGCAGCAGAATTATATATAACAGAGAAGATGGGTGCTCACAGATCACTGTCCATGTAGAGTGCAAAGCGACCACCACCACCAATTGCAAGAAAGTCAGTGGAGCACAAAGTGTAGTAACGATTAGCGCCTGTTTTAACATAGCTGTTAGGGCACAGAAAGATTTAGCAAAAAAGAAATAGGTTTTGAATAGATGTTAAAACTGAAATCCGGTAGAATTTTGAGAAAACACCTTTCAGGGATGGCCATGCATGTGCCCTCATGTTGTAGGCTTTTTCATTCTTCAACTAAGTTTCCCTCACAGTTTCAGAAATTTATTAAGTTCCTATTTAACTGTAGTTTTCTCGGCATCATGCAATTCGACTTGATCTTGTGAATAGCATGCATGGTTCAGACACAAGTTTCCAAAAATTCTATCTTCAGGAGCTTTAAGAGAGAAATACATACTGAGAACAAAGTTTGGGAACTGAGGGAGTTTTAACATGTGGATGTCCTTGTATTGAAGGACCAGTAAATTTAATCTTGTATGTAATAAGTTCAGTCTTCTCATGGCTATGAAGATCTACCAAGTTAGCATTTGCTTGTAGCAGTTCGCTGTGATTACTTCATCTAAAAGTTAATAAACATGAAATGCAGTATATGTAATGCAGTTTTTGTCCTCAAAGTTGCGTTTTCTGTAAAGCAAAATTTGTATAGCAAAACAAAACACACCAGCAGAATAAGAAACTATTTTTTTATTTAACAATTATGCATAAGCTTCTTTCAAACCAATTTTATTGTAATTCCTGCAAACAATATCAGTTTGATGAACATTGTTTTACCCCTTACCACGACATATTTGCATGCTGATGCTAGAACTACATCCATTAGGTAAGCAAGTATGTGCAAGGAATAATGTTTTGGCACGTCAACAAAAAAAGCCAGATGTTTCCAACAGTTATCATGTTAATTAGAATCAAGGGTTTTCACCTATAAATCGGAGAGGGAAATACCTGTGGGACGGAATATAACAGGATGACCAGGTGTATTTGTGAAAACAAATGTACTATTCGTTCCCTGTTCAAACTTCAAGGTCAACACAACACATGAAAGAAAGTGCTCTCTCAATGAATTAATAAGTTTGTATCTACCTGATATTTTTTATTGGTTGGCCTTAGGGGAGCTTCAACCAAGCCACCAAATACCGCCCCTTTGCGATCTCCAACAACCTGAAAGAAAATTAGCATGGTAAAATATGCGGAGCAACTCCAGTTCGAAAGCCCATAGGCTTGTGACTAATATGCAAAGCTTGTAATCAGTGGACAGACCCAGTCATTCAACTATGGAATAAATACAGATTCACCACATCGTCTTGGATACTGCACTCACAGGAGAGGTTTCCTGTGAGAAAGTTCGTCTCATTGACTTTTTTCAGTTATACAGTATAATCACTCCCCCGTGTGCGTGAGCGTGTGTGTGTGTGTGTGTGCGCGCGCGTGTCAATTCCATTTTGCCAATGATTTGTATACATGCATGTGTGTGTTGGGGTTGGGGGGTTTCAAAACTTTCCACTTGCAAAATAACCTTCAGGAGACAGATCTAAAATAAGACAAATTATTGAACTTGGCCAAAAGTAAATTAGCATTACCAGCAAACTAGGTCCAGACCAAAGCGTGCTTCTTCTATACAAGGATGAAAGTGATATCCCATGCCTCCATGTACTACAAAAAACTCCATGGAAAGAGAGTCAAGGAAAGACTGTCATTTATAACCTAGCTATCAATCATGCACATGACTATATATAGATATCTATATCTATCTATCTATCTATATATAAAAAAACATAAATTGTATATTTAAAATATGTACTCCTGTACCTGTAGAGCAATATCCATTTCCTCCCTTGGACAACTGCTGGAAGGGAAACATAAAGGATGCTTCTTTCTTTCTCTGAAAGAAGCATCGAAGGTTCAGATATGCCTGGAAGATCCCCCAAGGCAACAGGTTCTTTCATGTTCCGCTTCAGCATACTCTTTGCCTCAAGTCCACCAAAATCATCAATCTCATCAGAATTTTTCAAATCTGAATTACCCTTGCTTTCTTGACTCCGATATCCACCAATTCTTGTAGCCTGGTAAATAGATCTAAGAGTTTGCTTGCCCGTTGAAAACAACCCCTTTTTCATGCCACTCACTTTTGCTACATTCTCAGATAGCTGGTCACCCATTTGTGCTGAATGATCATTTTGCTCATCTAATTTTGGATTATTTCCAGACTCTGAGGACGATAACAAAGAGTAAAGGAATGCAGTGAATGAAGAAGTATCAGGTTCCTCAACTGAGTGCCCTGTATCCTCCTCAGCAACGAACTCTAGCTGACTCCTTTTTGACTCACTGACATCTTCCTATCAAAACAATAAGTGAATAATTACAGCTTCAGCAAACTTTTGGGATTCCAAACAAAGCATTGCTATGTTCTCAAATACTGGTTCGGTTAAGACTGAAAGAATTTCCACTATCCATCACCAGGTTCGTTTTGGTCATGATTTGTAACATCAGTTGCATTTTAATTTTCAATGAAGTTCCTTTTTTGCTCTGTTATCAATTACTTGTTCGAGATT
Source organism: Salix exigua (assembly GCA_032356905.1). Classification (NCBI taxonomy): domain Eukaryota; kingdom Viridiplantae; phylum Streptophyta; class Magnoliopsida; order Malpighiales; family Salicaceae; genus Salix; species Salix exigua. Next base: position 15,785,314 of record CM063594.1, on the reverse strand, counting down.
CCAAACATAACATTGCTATGTTATCAAATGCTTGTTAAGACAGGACTTAAAGAGTGACAGTTTTCCATCATCAGGTTCATTTTTGTCATGGTTGCTAACATCAGACACATTTTAATTTTTAATGAAGTTCCTTTTTTTTTGTCTACTAAAAAACACAAGAACAAACAGACACTGTTTCTCCTAAACCCCATAAGAAACCACAGAAGAGAAACATATTGAAGTTTCACGGTCAAAATTCTAGGTAAAAATAGTCCAATCGCAGTCATTCTTGGAAAGATCCATCCAACCTCTATAGTAAAATGATTACTACATAGACAACCTTTAAGAGTTTGAACCTTAAATTTGTTATATTAAGCTGCTAAACACTGCAAAAAAACCACCAATATCTACTTGGATAAGATTATCATCATCCATCTACCTAGGAGCTCATTTCAGTCTTGATTTATTGCATTTAGATCATTTTTCATTTTGATTTGCAATGAAGTTCTTTTCCTATTTTGTTTACAAAAAAAGCAAGAAGAGAAAAAACAGTTAATTTCATAAACACATTAAATCAACCCCAATGATCAAATGCATTGAGCTTTCCATGATAAAATTCTAGCCAAAAATATTTTAGATACAATCATTCTTGAAAATTATTAACCAATGAAGAGAACTCACAAAAAGAAGAAAATAAAACAGATTTATAAGATCAAATACCAAAGTCCCAATAAAAAAGAAACTAACTAAAATCTTCCTACCCATAAGAAAATTAGAAGTGGGTATTCAACCAATTATCCAGAAAAGGCAACTTGATAATAAAGTCTCAACCTTTAACCCCAAAACATGAAAAGAAAGGAAAAAAATCAAGAGAGAGAAAGAGAGATGGACTTACAGGAGGCGGATGAGGAAGAGGAGTGGGATGCTTGGAGGGTTTATCAGAGATAGGATTAAGGATAACAGTGGTGAGATCAGACACAAAGTGGACTGCTTTGCTCCTTAATGACTTCTGTTGCTTTCCCATGCTCCTTTTCTCTTTAAAGCACTAAAAACTGGTAGAACGGATTTCTTTTCCAAGACAATAAGGACTAAAAACTAGACAAATAGTATTCTAAAAGGGATTCTGCTTGCATAATCTTTCCTTTCATATTCCCATGGCCATGGCATCCCAGCTCCTGTATCCTTTCTGGGTTCAGCAAAAGATACGCTCATAGAAAAGTTAAAAAAGAAACCTTGTTTTCTCCTTTTCGATACCTAGAGGTGGTTGAAGTAGGGGAAGAAGGGTTTCTATCCTACTGGTCGGAGGAGGCGGAGGGGAGAAGCGTATGTTCAAAGTCTTGTCTTTGGATTTTCTTGCTAAAAATATGATGACGCAACAACACCCCAGACCCACGTATTTCGCCTTTTAAGTTTTAACCCATCTATATATTTTTTTATATATAAATTTTAAGGAAACAGTAAACAAAAAGACGAGCTGGTCTCATTTCGATCCCAGTGGAAGACGTTTATGGACCTTTTTAATTTAGTTTTACAAAATGAATAGCTCATACCACATCATTGATGAGTTTAGAGTTTAGAGTTATAATCAATCGTGTTGTAAGCTTTCGCCAAAAGAACCGATTTTTCTTTGTACAGAGGCGACAAAGGAGACTTTGCTGGGCGACCCCGCCATCCACGTCGGTTCTTAATGACGGCTTCACCATCACTGGTTTGCGAGGCCGATGACTTCTTCTTTTTTCAATGAGATAGAAGAGTGGGAATATTTATATATGTCAAAGTTATATCTTTCTTCAAGGACAAAAATATATAAATTTTCTTACAAGCTTCTTTTAGTAGCCATGAACAATGGTTCACTAAACAATTTTAATCCATTTTTAAACTTTTGTGTGAAATTATTACCTTTTTTTTTTCTTCTTAAATTGTATGCTGAGGTTGGTTATTTCTAGATTGAACTCGTTTAGATTTTCAGGATTTAATCTTTACAAAACTTATCATTTAAATTAAAAAAACAAAACAAATTCAAACAATTACTATAACTCATTCTCATCCCTAATTTTTCAACTTATTTTTTAAAATATAAAAATAATTAAAAATATATTCTCAATGAAATTCAATCAGTTTTCATTATTCTTTTTCTTAGTGCTTTCATTTATTTTAATAAAAAAAATCAAAGGTTCCATTAGATATGGCGGTAAGGGTTTGAGATACACATATATCTCGAGTTCGAGTCCAACGTGTATTTTTTATAAGAACCTGAACCAACCAGAGTTTTACTCTCTCGTCTTAGTCCATAAAATATGTTTTTAAAGAGATGAAGTTTTCTCTAATCCAAAGAAATAAAAAAAATTAATCTAAGAATAAAAAAAAATAAAAAGATCAGAAATGCAAATAAGCTAATAACCCACTCTTTGTTCTCAGACATCTGAAACCACCACAAAACCACTATGCCAAGTCCTTCTCTTTCTCCTTCACGCCACCAGTCCTTCTAAAAACAGCTAAAATCTCCAAAAAGAAAAATCAGATCTAAAAATGAATGAACACACTGTTTCCTTTTGTCTATTCCAGTAAAGTCAAATTCAAATCCTAATGTGTTCATTCATTTTTTGAATGTGTTTGATTTTCTATGTTGGATTTGGTTGTGTTGGTCGTGGAGGATATCTGGCAGTCTAATAATATGAAAAGGGTTAAAATAAAAAAAATAAAAGTCACCACCTAATCTACTAGAAATTCTAACTTATCTTTTAAGATTTTTAGGTAAAGTATTGATTATTTTTTTAAAAAAAAAGAAGATGAAAATCACCTTGAAATCATCTTAAAATATTTAATCGTAAGTAAACTAAATTATTATTTAATTCTACAATAAAAAATACATATAGTGCATAAATTATGATATTTCACCTAAACTAAATACATATATTTGTTACAGATAAAGTTTTCTAAGCCTGCTGCAGAAATTCAATTTTTTAAAATAAATATATTTTGGTGTTTTAGATCATTTTGACGTCATTGATATCAAAAATAATTTAAAAATAAAAAAATAATTTATACCGTATTTCGATATAAAAATATTTTAAAAAACTACCACAACCGTCCTCCTAAACAAGCACATAGTGAATTGGGATTTCGGCTCCATAGCTAAGTCGAACCTCATCTTTGATTTGTTGTACAAGCAAAATCGAAGATAATAATTAACGAAGACTCGGGTTATGATTTGTTTCTTTTAATTATTCAATTTGTATTAACCTACCTAATACTAATTATTTTACCAAACTAACCACCATAAACAACCACAAATACTTTAACAAATTCAATTATTATAAATAAACATTAAAAAATATCATGAATACATTCAAAATAATATCAACATCAACATACATCTACAATTCGAAAAATCACAAAACAAATCGTAAAATTATTAGAACAACAAATAGATCATATAAAGGATTAAAATTGCCTTTACAATTCGGCAACGTTAGCTCGAATGTCTTCTTTCAAAGCTCCATTCCATGCTTTGTTAGCTCAAGGAGGCATACGAATCACTCCACGCTATGCAAAACAACCTTATCTTGTTATCCATTTTTTTTTATGTGGTTAAAATTATTTTTAGAAAAAAAAACCACGCATAAAAGAAAAGGAAAAGGGTGAGGATGGAGATTTTGGATTACTAGATGGTTTTGGATTTTTAATAGTGTTTAGTTTTTCTTGGTTTTTTTTAACAAGGTTAGATTTTGTCTTTTTACTGTAATACATTTTAGATAGCAAATATCTAATAAAAGTTTGAATCTTCAACATACATTTTACATTTTTAATTATATTATATGTTTATAATAAAATTTTAAATCAATTTTTATTTCTAAAAATTACATAGAATTAAATAAAAAATTAACTATCGCATATAAAAGTTAATGACAACATGTAGCACGAAATTTATATTCTCTAAACAATAGTGACGGTAATTATTTTCTATTACATTGCTATTAAATTTTTAATTTCTTTCGTGTTTATTCTTTGTAGGAATTTGAGCAAAACAAGAGATGTTTTAGATCTCATTAGCCTTGATAACATTGATCTATTAAATGAATGAATTTGTGAAGAACCCAATCTTCTTGATGGAGATGATATAAGTTGGGAGAGTATCGAAACACCTTTGTCTACTTTAAATTTAGATGATGAAGAGACATGTTTTAATGAGGAGAATGAGCTTGGTGGAAATGACCATCTATTGGAGTGTCTAGTTGATGACTTTCCTGATATTCCACCACAAGATCAAGATCTTTATTTTTATATAAATGATGTAGAAGATGTTTGATTTATATTTCTTTTATTTTAGAACATTTTACTTTCATAATATTTTGGAATTTTAGAGATGTTTTTAATTTTGATATTATGTTTTTTTGACTTTGTGTCTGTATTGTATAATTTAAAGTTAATTTATCTTGAATTTTAATTATACTTGTTAAATTAATATTTTATTATATATATATATATATATATATAATTAAATATGAACAGTACGAAACCGGAACGGAATGCACCTAAACCGGAACGTTCCGTTCCAGTCAAAAAATCAGAATGACGACCGGAATGGATTTTACAACTCTGCTCCACGCTATGCAAAACAACCTTATCTTGTTATCCATCTCTTTTTTTAGAGTGTGGTTAAAATTATTTTTTAAAATATTTTTATTTAAAAAAATATTAGAATAATTTTTTTAAAAAAATTATTTATAATATCAGTACATTTAAATTATTTAAAAATACATAAAAAAAACTTAATTTAAAATAAAAAAATCATTTTTTTTTCAAAAATATTTTTGTAATGCACACTAGATCTAGCACCGAAAAATGGTTGTTATTGTTGGATAAATTGGACTAGTTTTTTTCCTTCTTCCTTGTAGTAGGGATTTTGGTTGTTTATTTTACGAGAATATCTCTTTTTAATCTCTATGTATTTCGTCTTTTTATGTCTCCTCCTAAATTTAACTATGAGGGAAGCAAATGTCGCACATATACGATGTCACAATGATTATCATACCGGTCGAGATCTTTATGGTGATGAGTGGAAATAATAAGAAGTCATTATTTTTTATCAATAAAAAAAATAGAGCCACCAACTAATAGTTTTTATCCTTAGAAACTATAATTGGTCTCATAGTCTAGAAAAGAGAATGGTTGTGTATAAGAAAGACAAATCACCTTTGATTATCATGCTTAATGTAAGAAATATTGTTTATTTATCTAATATTAATTAAAGTATTGTTATGTATTATATCAGTTGGTTTGTTTACTGGATAAAGTCAAGTTCATTCATCTTGCTAGAATGAACTTGACTTTATAGGTTAAATTTAGTCATTTTAAAGTATAAAACATATAAAATGATTAAAAGAAATAATTTTAATATCAAGAATACATCTTACATATAAATTTATAATTCCAACTATTAAAATACTTTTTTATGTTTTTTGAAATATAAAGTCTAAAAGGTTTATAACTTCTTTAATAGGCCAATGATCGACCTTTACATGGCAAAAATATTAGAATCATAAACCAAATATAAAAAACAAAAATTAAACTACCAATCTAGAAATAAAAAGGAAAATAACAAAAATAACTCAAATAAGATCTTTCAAACCTAATTTTAAGGTCTTTCCAACCTTGATTGGTTATATAGCAAGCTAATTCTTATAAAACTACGCATATAAAAACCCCTGACCCAATTAGCGCGTGATCAAACTCTTTTTAGGCTTAACTTTATCCCACAAGTCTATAAACAAGTCTATTAGGCTTTCAGAGTAATCTAGTTATGGTCAATCCATAATTGACTATTCAAAACTATTAAACCCTTCAAACATGTCTATATTAAAATGGCTTTAGAGAGATTTTCAAGGTGTTTTTAGATCAAAACAAGCTAATATTAGAATTTTAAGGTCTTAAAACAGGAATTTTGACCTTCTATCAACCAAAGATAGCCAGAATTTGAACCAAAAAATGACATTTTGTATGTCGGGATGGGTGACAAGTAAATAAAAGAATTAAAAAATATATTTTTTCCTCTTTGATTAAAATCATTGGGATTCTTAAGAATATTTTTAAATGGCATTACTTTTTATTCAATAAACCATGTTGTTAATAAAAAAAACTTATAATTGTCATAATAAAAGAAAAATAACATGAATAAGAAAAATAATCTTGACTAAAAAAATACATTTTTTTTCATATTTTATTCACTTTTTTTTCTTACAAATATTTATTTGAATTATTATATAATTAAATAAAAATATATTTTATAAAGTATTTTGAGCTATCAGACACTATAGCTTATGTTTTGTTTTTATCATAATAAGTGTTTTTTTCTCTAAGCCTATTAGACAATAATTTATATAATCTATCTAATAATGAAGACAATATCTATTCTTATTGAAAACTATCAAATTAAAATTAAAATATGTTTTTTCAATAAAGGATATCGTAGGCTAGTTTTTGCCTATTATACTAAATTCATGCATCTCATAATTAATCTTTACATATCGCTTACCTTATGTCCCATGGCCCGAAATATTTGTTAAAAGGGGATTTGAACTTGAGACATGGAGAGGGGGATAAAACCCTCAAGCCCATAGCTAAATGTCAATAGACCTACCATTTAGGATTAACATTGAAACCCTTGAACTATAAGGACTATAATGTAATACTTCTAAGATTATGTTAAGTTGGATTTTACTAGAATTTCATTTTATTTTTACTAATTAGCCCTTGCACAAGGACTTTATCCCATTGACCCAAGGCAATTTTATTTGTTTTGTTTACCAATTTAAATGAGTGTTTGACACTACATTTCAAAAATGTTTTTGAAACAAAATTGTTTTTTTTTTATTTTCAATTAAAAAAATGATTTTTTAGATTATTTTCATGTGTTGATATTAATTAAAGTATTGAAAAAATATTATTTTAATTCAATTCCAAACAAAAAAATACTTTTAAAAACAAATTCAACCATATTTTACAAGTAATACTAAGACTCAAAGTACGGTCCAGATTGTTTTTGCTCTTTTTTATGGCCCAGGGCTCAAATTGTTTTCAAATAATACGCTTGCCACAATAAACCCATCTGTTTTTCTAGCCCATCGTGAAATTCTTAGAAAGACAGTGATGGGTTTATTGCAATTACTAAAAATACAAACTACAGAAATTTCTACAAATAATTCAAAAATCCATTAAAGTGTTTCTTTTTGAAAAAAAAACATTAAATTAATGTTTTTGATATATTAATGTAAAAAAAATGATTTTATATATTTTTAAATAATAAATCACATTTAGAAAGCATATTGTATCGCAAAATACCAAACACACATCGATACAAAAATTAGTAAGTTATAAGAGCTAGATGGAACATTTTCAAATTACAAGGACTAGAGGATAATTTATCATGAAATGGGATTTAAAACGCCAACCATGGTAGGACCAGTGAAGCACCATAATTTCTTATTTATATCTCACTTTAATTTCTTACAGAATTTGCATAATCATTTTAGTCCACTGACCGACCCTTATAACTTTCTTGTTTTTGATTTGTGGGTCAAATACTTTATACCTGACCCAGCGGTCGCCATTCGTTTTCATGAGCTATTAATGATAAAGGGCAGCAATGAAAGTCTTCGCAGGAGGTACCATTGAAAGTTATTTAAAGTTATATGGTACTGAAAGCACTTTTAATAAAAAAAAATTTATTTTTTATTCTTACAATTATTTTTATACATTAATATCAAAAATTATTTTAAAAAAATAAAAAACATCATTTTAATAATAAAAAACTACAATTCCAATCAATCATGATTTATTTTTGCTTCCTGAGTTGTTGTGCTAATTTTTTAAAGTGTTTTTCATGCAGAAATACATCAAAATAATCTAAAAATATCAAAATATACTTATTTAAAATAAAAAAATATTTTTTTTTGAAAACAACGTCCCAGGGCAGCTGGCCAATACCCTCAGGTTTTAAAGTACAATGTATAATATATTGTCATGGAATTTTCTATAATTTTAAAAAATTTAATATGTCCAACCACTTATTTTGTGGTTGGTGTCAGTTATTTCATAACTTTAATCGGGATCTTTGTTACTCTGTCATTTCAAAAGTATTTATAAAAAAATAATTTTTATTTTATTTTATTTTATTATTTTTTATATCATTTTAATATGCTGTTATTAAAAATATTTTTTTTAAAAATATATTATTTTGATATATTTTTTTAATAAAAAATCATTTTAAAAATCAACCCACATAAATCTCATATTCCAGAAATCATGACCTTTTTTTAATAAAAAAATTCATAAATTTAATCGGGATGTTTGTTACTCTGTCATTTCAAAAGTATTTATAAGAAATGATTTTTATTTTATTTTATTTATTTTTATATAATTTTAATGTGCTAATATTAAAAATATATATTTTTTTAAAAATATTATTTTGATATATTTTTTTAATAATTTTTTTTTAAAAATCAACACACATAAATCTCATATTCCAGAAATCATGACCCTTTTTTTAATAAAAAAACATTTTAAAAATCAACACACATAAATCTCATATTCCAGAAATCATGACCGTGGGTCTTCTTTTTTCATCGTATGATATTTGTGAATTTTTTTTGCGAGTGGGCGGGAGATGATGGAAAGAATTTTATTGAATTATTTATTCAATAATAAAATGAAAATAAGATAATCTTGTAAAAAGAAAAGAAAAATCAGAACTTAATTACCAGCAAACAAGGTCGAACTAAAAAAATTATTTAAAAAAAAAGGATAAGAGAGCCTAACTTAAAAAAAATATCAAAAAAAATAATAAAGGCAACCGAACTAAATAATTAAAATTGAAACTAAAAATATTCAATTAAAAAAATCATAGACACCAAATTGAATTAAGCTAGGTTAATTCAATTAACTTGCAATCCAGGATATAAGATCTAGATAATACTATGAAAAAAATATAATTTAATCTCAAATGATGAAATAAAATAAAATATGTGTTTTTGGTTTTATTTTAAAAAATTAGTCAATGATATTATTTTTCAGGTAAAGGAAAATCAAATTTTAAGGGATGAATGTAGTTTTTTTTTTAAAAAAAATAAAAACATTATTCATGATAATTAAAAAAAAAACTTAAATGGTACATTCCATTTCTTTATGTTTATAAAAGTTTTTGAAGTTATATAATATCATTAAAAAAAACAATAAAATGTAAATGTGTCCGTGAAATATACTAGCAGGGAGTACATGGAAAGTGAGATTAGGGTTGTATCACAAGGAACTCACTTTCCATGAAGTTTCCTCCTAAAAATAAAATGTCTTTCTTACACATCATCTCATTATCATGAAATTAGTGGAAGGAGGAAGTTTCCTCCAATCCGAATAGGTTACATGACATGAAGTTTGATATTTTATCTCACTCCTAGGACAATACAAAGCCTAATTAAAGAAGTTATAACGTGATGTGTGGGAAAGTACTTCATCTGTAAATATATATTATTGTGGATTATAATAGTGTAATTATTGTTTTGATTATAGTGTATAAATTTTAACTCGTGATTTCTGGGGTATTTTAGATTTTTTTTCATTGAGCATGTTGAAATTATTTGATGATGTTGGGGGTAGTTATGTATTTTCTGATTTCTTTGCACAATGAAACTACGATTTTGCCCTTGGTATTAGACAAAATAGTGTTGACTAGGCAAATGTATTTTAGATATTTTGGTTTGTGAATAAATAATGAAATAATTATTATACTTTTTAATGAGACAAAACATTAGAGTTCCTAGTGAGGGTATTTTTTTTTACCGTTTGATTAACAGTGAAACTATGAATGTGCCCTCGGAAATGACAAAATCAAAGAATTAGCCCTAGGGGTATATTTGTATTTTCATCTGTGTTTTATTCTTTTTTCAAAAAAGCTACTAACATGTCTCACTGACGGTTCTATAATTGTCTTTTGTCCGTGTCTTGCAGATGGTGCTTACGATGTCATTTAGTGGTGGAAAATGTTCATTTGTCATCTCACTGGATGAGTTGTCGTGACCTTTTCAACACTGTGATGTGCATGTCATCAAGTGGTGATCCGATACATAACGATGGTTGGTTGATCCTTTTCTACCTTTTCTCTCTCCTGCAGGCGAAATTGCATATCAGTTCTTTGTGTTTATGGTTTTTTCCTTTCAGTCTTTTGGCTTTTGTTTTGTTTTTTCATCCTGATTTCTTTTATAGAAGTTTTGATTTGTTTCAATTTTGTCCTTGAATTGAAATTGATGATATATGTGATTTTTTTCATTTTGACCCTTATTCTTTTGATTTTTGGTTTATTTTGAATTCCTTTATCAATCACTATGAGTACACATAACATTTATATATTTTCTCTCTAACATGCACATTGTTTTCTTTTTATGTTTAATCCAATTAAGTGTTGGGAGGTCTGTTATTTTAACAAGAGATTTATTTTGCAAAAAAACTCGGGAAAGTCACCGATCAATCTATTGAATTAGTGACAAGTCCAATCACTTTAATAACTTAAGATCACAACTCATGACAAGCCCAAATTGATAAGGAGTTTTTTTCACCAGCACATCATTGTAAATGCACACTCAAACACGTTGTTCATTGAAACAATATAATGATTTTATAGTCTTTCCATCCAAAAAACATAGCATTGGCTTACAAGGGCATTAAAATCTTTTTACACACTATTTTCATTCTTGAATAGAGTGAGAACAAATAAATATTTCTTCATCTTGGTTGCACAATGAAATGACTAGAATACCATTGAAAGTAAAATATTCAAATTTTGTGTCAAAGGGTATTTTTATATTTTCACAATGTTTTTTTTTGTTATTATAATTTAAGTTGAGTGGAAATTTGGTATTTTCTTAAATAGAAAAAAAATAGTAAACAATTAAAATGAATTGTATAATGATGACATTACTTTTAAAGTAAAAACAAAACCAAGCATGAGGAGGTGTAAGGGCATTTTCGATTCACCACAATGGTTTATATAATTATAAAGTGAGTTTAAGGGCAATTACATATTTGGACAAATTAAAAAAAGTGAGAACACGTGTAACACATTTGGAGATACGTAGATTGCCTCTCAGCATCCAAAAATTCCCTTATACCATGTCATTAGAGGTGTTGCCATGTTATTTTCTATTGACAAGGTATGTGTTACTAATGGTGGTTCATTTTCACAATGTTGGACTTTTTCTTTTCTTTTTTTTCTTTTTTCTTTTCCCCCCTCTACCCTAAAAATTATAGCTTGTTCCTTTTGATTGTTCTTCTTCTAACTTAGTTTTTTTTTACTATTTTTTAAAAGTTTTATTTATTTTCAATTTCATTATTTAATCTCAATTCATCAAATATTATATTCTCCAATGTGGTCTACATTCTTTGAATTTATAATTTGTTTTCTTAACTCTATTGTAAAAGTTATTATTCTTTTATTACAATTTTTTTATATAATGTTATATCCTTATTATTTTATTTTATTTTATTTTTCATAAATTGATTTAAAAAAACATTACCCTTCAATTAAATATAAAATTTATTTTATATTTTAATTGTTATTTCTTAAAAAAAATATATAATCAACATTTTTTTGAATCTCACCATTCAATATTTAGGACTTGACTTTATAATTTTTCAAAATTGGATGCTTCAAGTCTAATTACTTAAGCCAAAAATTTAAAGTGATTTTTTTCTTTTAAATTCATAATTGTTTTATCATGTCTAATCATATGATTTGTACCACAAGTTTAATGGGATATTTTATATTGTCTCAACTCTAATTAGTAATTATAGGTTTGTCATAATCAATTTCTTATATATATTTTTATTTTATCTGAACACCTAAATATTATTTTTACACTAAAAAGTAATCCAGCTCAAATAGTAGGCCTATTTGGTATTGTGGTTGCTATTGTGGTTGAGGTTAAAAAAAATAGTTTCATGAAAAACACTTTTAGTTGCGATTCATAATTGAAATTGAAGTTTTTGGTTAAAATTGTGGTTTAGTTCTAGATTTGATGAAAAACAATTTCATTTGTTTGGTTATCATGCTTTCATATTGCTGTCAACTTGTAAAATTACTTTAAATGATACACACACATTATTTTTTAAATATTATAGATTTAATCATCGTAATAATAAAATATAATTAATAATTCAAGTAAATTAGACACTTGTTTTTATTCTCCCATCAAACTACTTGCATTTCCATCACGAACTAAATCCATACATGAAGGCATCTACGATTCCCTACTATTTGATAGACGAATAATATCTTGTAAAATATCATCAGGAACAACATCTGCGATCCGTACTGAGTTTTAGGATCTTTATCTATATATTGTAGATATATAATTCCAAGGTCAAATTCAGTTGCATGTTTCTGAATTTCATCCAAGACTCCACTAATCTTCTCAATTTCTAATCCCTAATCAATCAAAAAACATCAGGGTCGTGAAGTAAAACGAAGTCATGTGTTTTCCATTTCATTAGGGTTGATCTCTTTCTACATATTTTTTATTTTTTAAAATATAAATTTTATATTTTTTTAGATCAGATTGGACCTGACCCAACTAAATGGACCGGCCAACCAAGTTGGGCTAAAAGGTCTAACTCTGCTGGGGTTGGATTGGGCTGAGAGTAAGTCTAGCCCAGAGTTAAAAAAAGAAAAACAGGATGGTGCATTGTTCATGTATTGTGTGAAAAGTGCAAAGTGAATTAATTCACTTTTGCTAATATTCACGTGAAGAGTAATAGGGTGGTCAGCCGACGGTGATGAGAGACTCACTTGTCGATGCCACTAGGTGAAGGAGGCTAAAGTAGTTCTTTATATGGTGGTAACATCATAAATGGTGGCCTGTGATGGCTAGAAGAAGTGCTGGAAGGTTGTTGTTGTTGTTACTGCTACTTGACGTTGAAGCTGTGAGAGAAGACTGTACTGGTGCAAGTGCTGCCGGTGAAGAGGAGAGGTTGCTGGTGTTGAAGGAGCAGCTGGTGGTGGTCAACGTTGAATACTGCTGTTGGAGGAGAGAGGTTGCTGGCATGGTTGTTTTTAAGAGAGAGAGAGCTGTCAAGGCTGCTGAATCTTTTTTGTGACAGATACTATAAAAATATCATTCTCGTGTATTATCCTCATGCTCTAGTATGCATCTTCTCCCCTCAGTTTGTTCTGTTTTTCTCTTTTTTTTTTTTAATTTTTATCCCCGGTATAGTATTCTGTCTATTGTTCATGTCATGCATAAAGCAACTGAACATAGTTGCAAACACAGTTTTTAACCATTGTATAATCAAGGACGAAAACATCTAAATATTGATTTTCATAAATTGCAGTTCAACCATAGCTTTAGGTGTGATTCACAATACAAAACTATGGTCCATCCTTTTACCAAATATTTTGATTTTACGGTGAGTGTCAACCACATAAACCAAACACTCACTCAATGATATTTTAAATCTTGTTAGAAAAAGAAAAAAAACTCGATAACAAATAGATGAGGACATACATGAGGTCAGTGAAGATTAGACACTGTGTGGTTTTGTATGGCCCCACCGCTCGTCAATCCTATCATGTGTTTGTCATGGTAGGGTCCACAACTGGATAGATAGACCATTTGCAATATGCGTTCCACATTCCACTTCACAGCGAATAACCTTAATTCACTAGTCCCTATACATATAAGCTTTCTCAATTAAGTCCAAAACTCATTAATATTTCAATGTAACCAATTTAATATGCTAGACTAATATGAAAGTATATCTTAAAATGATCCTAATAAAAAACTTACTCTTGTTTGATTTGCAAGATAATTCTAAATATCCTTTATTACTGACCACATAATAATAATAATAATAATAATTGATGAATTGTTTAATCTATAATGAACATCAGCCAGGATTTTCAAAATATTTTTTAAAATAAAAAATCATTTATACAATGAGGAACAATGGTGATTTTTGGATAATTTTTGAATATTTTAAAATTATTTTTTTGTTGCAATTTCAATCAGACTAATTATTACTATTAACAAATACTATAAAGATGAATTTAAATAAATCTAACTGAAAATATAGGATACAGATTTTAGTCTCACCTATTACGGTGTCGAGGCAAATAAAAGAAAATAAGGAAAAACAGTTTTTTTTTTTTGGGCTCTCTTACCAAACGTCTAATACTATTTTTACATTTTAAAAATAATTTATTTTTATTTTTCATATCATTTTAATATACTAATATCAAAATTATTTAAATAAAAAAATATTATTTCAAATAAAAAATATTTTAGAAAACAAAACTATCATATTGAGTTATTAATATTTCCCTCGGGTTTTGATTTACTTATATTAGCTCACCGAAAACACAACACATCACCGGAGGGGTTTGGACATAGAATAAATTTAAGATGAGATTCCAAGCAGCTTATTATGGTCTGATAAAAAAGGTTTGAGAAAAGGTTTTTTTTTTGTTTTTATTTCTTAAAAGTAATTCTGAAAAAATTAATATTTAGAATTAACTTTTTCATAATTTGATATACTGAAATTAAAAATTATTATTTTAATATATTTTTTAAATAAAAATAATAATTACTGTAATATTAAACTTGTTTTAAAAAACATGAAATAATCATGCGGGGATTTCGATGATTTTTTATTCCATCACATTTTTTCTCTTTTCATTTTCATCCACTATAAATGGAGCTCAAAAATCATCATTTCACCCATCGTTTCCGATTCCTGGCAAACACAAAACACAGAGTGTGAAACAGAGTGAAAAGTGAAAACAATGGCGTCCCTTAAAGTTCCAGCTTCTGTTCCTCCTCCTCATGAGGATGCTGAACAACTTCATAAAGCTTTTGAAGGTGACCCTTTACATGATGAATCTATCCTTTCTCTTCTTTATGTTTTTTTGTTGGGATGTTTTGTGGGTTCCTCTGATGGGCTATTTGATTCTGATCGTAATGTAAAGTGACATTCTTCATTATATAATTTGGCAATCTATGGCTGAAAACTTGATCTTGATTCATAATTTCCTGAAGAAATGGTTGGTTTGACTTTTTTAGTCAAACCTGACATGAATGGTATTTGATCTTGTAGATGTTTTGTATGGTGTTTGATCTATATGCCTATCTACATTGTTAAATTACTGTATCTATGTAATTTGGCAATCTGTGGTTGAAAACTTGATCTTGATTCATAATTTCCTGAAGAAATGGCTGGTTTGACATTTTTAGTCAAACCTGATATGAATGGTATTTGATCTTGTAGATGTTTTGCGTGGTGTTTGATCTATATGCCTATCTACATTGTTAAGTTACCGTGTCTTGCTCTTGAGAAATAACACAAAAGGCTTTTGAAGGTCGCCCTTTACTGCTATTTCTCTTAAAGAATCTCACCTTTTTTCCCCCTTGTTGCTGGCTCGTTTTTCGGCTGTTTGATCTTGTAGATGCTGATCTTGCTTAAATATATTGTTCTTTATTAGATCATCTGGTAATCTTCCTGATCATGATTGATCTCTCGAGCCGGTGATAGGCTTGACTTTCGAGCACATGATGGCAGTGGTATTTGACTTTGCAGTTACTTTTTTCTTAGTGTTTGATCTCTATACTGATCTGCATTGTTTTTTTTTTTGGTAAGAACTGATCTGCATTGTTAAGTTCTTGAGTCGTGATCTGCAGAAATGAGACATTAGTTAGATATCTAATTTTCTGGTTAATAACGTTAATGGTGTTTTGTAAATTATATGTCTTAATCAATTCGACTACCCAATCATCATTGCAGAACATATTGGAATCTTTGCAAATTATATGGTGTTGATGTTGTAGTCTGGACCTGAAAAAATTGATCTATATCTATTTTTCTGTTATGCATTGCCTTGCTGCACTGAATTTATCAACAGTAAGCTGTTTTTTTTCTTCTTTTCTTCCTCTTTGTTGGTTATTGGGTTTAACCTAGTTCGCCCACGATGGATGAGCTGGTTTATTTATCTAGAAAAGTTACTAAAAAGTAATGGCTAGCTAACCGCTCCTCTACTTATATAAATATGGACATAACCTCTTATAAAAGAGAATGTTTTTCATAATTGAAGAAGATATTTCTTTCTCTTTTCTTCTATCTCAAATCTTGCATTAGACTTGCTAAGATCTGCAAAAATATCCGTACCGTAGATTAACAATTTGGTTCTAGTAGTTGAAGTGATCCTGAAATTATTGATCCAGAAATAAAAAAAACAGAATCTCACAAGCAAGTTTTTCTTATCGAATCTACACTCTTCGTATGCAGGATGGGGCACAAATGAGGGATTAATCATCTCCATCCTGGCTCATAGGAATGCTGCACAACGCAACTTAATCAGACAGGTTTATACTGAAGCTCACGGGCAAGATCTCCTTAAAGATTTGGACAAGGAACTTTCTAGCGACTTCGAGGTCAGAGTTTGTTTCATCTCATGTACCAAGAGTAATTTTATGGCAACCAAGGCTTTTAATGCCTGCCAGATCCCAAAGTATTGCATTGACACTGAGGTTGTTGATTCATGTTTATTTTTATTTTTTTTGCAAATTTTGTCTACATCAATCAGAGGGCTGTGTTGCTATGGACACTGGATCCTGCTGAGCGTGATGCATATTTGGCGAATGAAGCGACGAAAAGGTTGACTTCAAGCAACTGGGTTTTAATGGAAATAGCTTGTACTAGGTCCTCACATGACCTTTTTAAGGTGAGGCAGGCATATCATGCTCGTTACAAGAAATCCCTCGAGGAGGATGTTGCCTACCACACAACTGGAGACTTCCGCAAGGTAATTCCCTAAGCCTTTTGAGTATTTTGCGAGAGAAATTTTAGATGAGATGGTTCTTTGTTGATCCAACGGTCATGAATTCGAATCTCACCACTCTCATTCTATTTGATAAAAATCAAGCACAAGGTAGTGTAGGTATGTGTACAAGTTTCAAGCCCAAATGACTTTTTATTTGAACGGGTGTGTTAGAGAATAATATAAATCATATTCTGGAGCCTCACCTAATAACTTAAACTTTTAGGTAAGATGGTTCTTTGACACATTGTATGGAGTAATTTATTTTTGTTTCCTTGGAACCCAAATGCACTTTGTAAAGAAATCTTCTGTTTTGATTGATCTTCTCTTAAACTTTTGATTTCTTGCTATTAACAGCAATTCTGAACTGGTTGGTTCTGTGTTTATTGTTGTTCCGAGCAGCTATTGGTTCCCCTTGTAAGTGCATTCCGATATGAGGGAGAAGAGGTGAACACGATGCTGGCAAAATCAGAGGCTAAGATACTTCATGAGAAGATCTCAGATAAAGCTTATAGTGATGAAGAGATCATCAGGATTCTGACTACAAGGAGCAAGGCACAACTCAATGCAACACTTAACCACTACAACAACGCATTTGGAAATTCCATTAACAAAGTATTATGATCTGAATCTGATACGACTTTTATCAGTTATTTTTTAAAATCAATAATGATTTCAAAGTTGTCTGAAGGGGCGAATAGAACAATCAATTTCCCACCAAGTTCTGAAAATCATCATTTCTAGATGCATTGCAGACATTTGTTTCGAGTTAAATTGACAACGGAAAATTTGTTTGCAGAATCTGAAGGAAGACGCGGATAATGATTTCCTCAAATTACTGAGAGCAACGATCAAGTGCCTGACCTACCCTGAGAAATACTTCGAGAAGCTTTTGCGGCTGTCCATCAAAAAGCTAGGGACGGATGAATGGGCTCTTACTAGAGTTGTAATCACCAGGGCTGAGGTTGACATGGAACGTATCAAGGAGGAATATCATCGCCGGAATAGTGTCACCCTCGACCGTGACATTGCCGGAGACACTTCTGGAGATTATGAGCGAATGCTTCTTGCCTTGATTGGCCACGGCGATGCATGATCTATTTCTTGCGGATGCGGAGGAGCTGTGCTTCTTATGAATGCTGTTTGTATTGCTTTTGCTAGACGTAATCTTCCTGATGTGAGCTATTATCTTTGCTTGTGTTGCTTATATTCAGTATCTCTGAAATATGTTTGAGCATATCTTCTGGCTTAATATATCTTTGAAATGGACCAAGAGAGTGTTTCATTATTATATGAGTGTTAAGTGTTAGCTTTCTTTTCATATATGTGTTAGAAATTATTATTATACCCTCATGACACATCCATGTTCTTGTTTATTAAAACTCATGATCATGGAGATAAATTATGAGGATCGATAATGAGGATCAATTGATTGATGTTCTCCTTGATGAGAGGAGAAAATTAGCTAATGAATTAATGAGAGGTGTCCATGATCTACGTATAAATAATAGTCCGTGTACTCCGTCTACAACAACTGGTAGGTATCATAATATTTCTCTTGAAATTTCTTTTCTATTATTTTGAAGTTGTGCTGTTGTTGTTGCTGCATTGAAAATTTATTTTCAGAGCTTGAATAAAAACAACTAGAAGTATTTATAATCTAATTTTTCATTGTTATATGAATTTATCATTGGATTCCTTAAAGTATGTATGGCAACATGCTCATAGTTGACTTCTCTTGGAACAAATGTCAAAGAAAACCAAGAGGCCACAGGGTCCGAATCGTGTCTTTTCCAAAGAAAATAACTTAAAATCTTGAAACATAACAGCATCTCAATTGCTAAATTGCTGTGTTCTCTATCTAAATAAGCAGCTTGCAAACTGTTAGCATAATTTATAAACACCTAGGCAGAAAATATTAAAAACTGGGATACAAACTGGAGGGACTATTATGTTTTGGAAAATATTTTTGAATTTTTTTATTTTATTTTAATTTAAATTTTTTTGGTGATTTTAAATTATTTTAATGCGATGATATCAAAAATAATTTAAAAAATAAAAAAAAATAAACATTATTTTAATGAATTTTTGAATAAAAAATATTTTTAAAAATAACCACAAACACACTCGCAAACCATACTCATGTTTTTACCTGAACAAAAGCATAAATATTGGGTAACGGAAAAAAGGATAAAGAAAAGAAAAAGAAGCAGAAGAAAGATTTGAAAAGCAGGCTGCAAAAACAGCCAGAAATATAATAGAAAGCTGAGAAAAATAGAAGAGACGACCTCTTGACAACAAACTAAAGTGAAGACCACGATGAAGAATCGATATGGAAATCTAAGACAATAAATCAAGTAGAATGGCTATGCAAACAACAATTGGCATATATAAAGTAGGGTTGTCATTATTTTTGTTCTGATTAAGTTGAAGCGGCTGAAAGGTTTTGTATTAGTTAAAAAAACAAGATAAAATAATATTATTTTTATCTCGATTTAAATTCTGGCCAAAACATTCCGGTTTCGTTCTACTCGTTCTGTTTCAACCAAATAGTGTTTTTTATTTTTAAATAATGAGTAATTTTACAATATCAATCATATCTCTTAACTCGACCGTTAGATTGAGATAAAATTTTACGAGGAGTCTCTTGATATATTTATATATATTTTGTTAAAATTTTAAAGCAATCAGAGAATGTAATGAACTTGCGGGATTGATGATGAGATTCTCGTAATATTATACATGTTATAATTTTGTTTAGAAAAAATAATTTGATTGTGTCTTTTTTATATTAAATTGTACAATTCTAAATAATTTTTTTTTGGATTTGAAATAATATTTTTGAATTAATATATTTAATTATATATATACATAAACAGTGCAACTCCGAAACATTCCGTTCCAGTTGAGAAAACAAAATAAATAGCCAAACACCATAAAGATTATTAAATATTCTTGCAGGTTAGCAAAAAGTGAAGTTAATACCTTATCTCCCTCTAGATTTCCAATCATATTCTTTGAGACGCCATTAGCCTCTTTTATCATATGAATGAGATCTCTTAAATGCTAGAAGACCTAAATCTATATGTTTGAAAATATTTGTAACAAAATGATTAAATACATTGTGAGGATACAAATCGTTGACGTCCCAAATTGAAGAGGGACAATCTAAAACCACCTTGACAGAAAATAAAATGCGAACATAATTGTGTTTGATATGGTATACTAACCTATTTATGTATCAAGTTTGGTTATATATAATGAATAAACAAGATAAAATAATATATATAAAATATTTTATCTTTATTTTGTAGTATAATTATCAAATTTATATATATATATATATATATATATATATTTTTTAATTTTATATTGAATGTTTAAATTAATAATATTATAATAACCTTATCTCATAATCAACTTGACAAATTCATCCGAGGTCTAGACAGGTTCTACATTAAGAAATAATTGGTTTGACTTGATATGGCCAGATAAAAAAACCCGAGTCAATCTAGGATAAAACACATGTAAAAAAACCATTGTGTTTTTCTTAATTTTTGGGGCATAATGAGGTTGTTTTGGCGCTTTTTTTTAGAAAAAAAAAACTTGGGTGTACCCTCTTGATCTGACTCAGGCCTTGTCCTGAGTTGACTCCCAATTTAAATTTTAAAACTATGATAATAACCATATTTATCCATATATTGACCTGGATCAACCTGGGTTGACCCTCGTAATCTAAGTCTTACCCCAAACCAACCCTCATATTAGATTTTTGAATCATGGTAATAACTATTTTTATGTTTATATTAACTCGGATCAACTCGATTTAACCTTCCCACCTTGAGACATGGGCTTTGCCCTAGATCAACCCTCAAGTCGAGTTTTAAAACTATGATAACAATCATTTTTATCCTTATATTAGCCAGGTCAACGACCAACCCAACTTATAACTGGGGCTAGCCTCGGATCGATCCCAATGTTGTATTTTTTAAATATAATAATAGTTATTTTTATTGTTGTTATAAGATGATCATGGAATGAAAAATGTTAGTATAAAATGTTGTTTTTGCATGCTTTGATGTTAGGCTAGTCTTTTTTGATGGCATGACAATATGTTTTAGGGTTTTTTCTATTTTTGTGGTTTAGTTTCTTTTAGGTTAATCTGTTGGGTATGTTGAAGTTATAGGCATGTTGTTTAAGCTTCAAGACAATATTTATCATCAATGAAACAATGTTTATACATAGGGAGAAGACTTATATGCATATTGTCCTTAAGGTTTTTGCTTTTGCTTCGTGATTTTCCCTATGATATTTTCTTTTTTATATTTGCGTGCATCTCTTTTGATCTTTAATCTATGTTTTTATGACTAATTATCTTCATTTTTTTAAAATTATTTTCGCCTTCATTTCAATTTGATTTTGTCTATTTTTTAATCTTTGTTTCGAGGTTTCTTTACAGGTTCTTTGTTTTCTCAAGAAAATTCAAACATTTTTCCATAATAGATCTTATATATATGGTTTTGGTTTATGTTTTTGGGCTTGGGTCTTTGGGATAGGAAGCCTAGATTATGTGGCTAGGCTGGGCCCATTTTTTAATAAGGTAGTGTTTGGAATGATCAATTTTTATCAAAGAAAAAATACAATATTTTGCCATAAGACGTGTTTGTCAAATACAGTCTTAAGACAATTTTTAAGCCTCTTATTTTCAGTTAAGAAAGTGTTTGACAAACATGCCCTACTAATTTTCTAGTTTGTGCTCTTATTTTTTGTTCTTTATCCAAACAAACCGTCAAATAATTTACAATTTTTTTTTGAAACAATTCAGGGATTATTTTAAAATTATTTAGAGGTCTCTCATATTTTTTCAGTCATTTCACTTAATATGAGGGTTATAGACTTATATTGTAAGATATTAGTCTAATATTAAAAATACTCTTTTTTCCTCCATATTACAAAAAAAATCCAAAAATTGTTTTTTTTTTTTTTTTTGCATACAGCCAAATTTTAAATTCTACAGGTTTTCATGCATATTTATATATATAAAAAATCATATTTTAAGAATACAAATAAATATCGTAACAAATTATCTATTGGGATTTGGAAAAAATTGCAAAAATCACACAACAACAAAATGTGTTTGTAATAAGGCCTTAAACAATAAGGATTAGTTAATCCCATCAAACTTCATAAAATAATATTTAGAGAATGGATTTTACATTGTAATGCATGCTCGTTATATTAAATTAAATAAATTAATAGCAATAAGTGTTAGAATTTAGTTATAGATTTTAATATTTAAGATGTAAAATTACACTATAAAATATACTTTTTAGTATTAAAAATACAAAGTAAGAAATAAAAGTAATAGGCTTTAAAGCAATCAGGCTTCAACCCGATAAGAAAATTTATCTTGAACTTTAACGGATAAAAACACAATTTTAAAGTAACAATCAATCAATAATGCAAATTGTCATATGCAGGGTGCACTAAAGTGATGCATTTTACTCATGCACGGCATTTTTTTTTTTCAAACTCTTGTACACCATAGATTTTCTAATAACCATAATATTAGATGATGACTTTCAAATCATAATTTTATGATTAAATTTAATGATAATATAAATATTGTGACAATACAAATTGTAAATTAAACAAACATACTTATATGTTTTTTCTATCACTCTGAACAACATTTTGAAATTCATTCCAAATTATTTTCTATTTTGTTAGTATTCATTTACTTTTTATTTTGTTAATATTCAATGTATAAGAAAATTTAAAAAGATTCTTCTTGAACTAAAAGTTTTTTTATAAACATTTTTTAAAGTAAATTCAATTTTACTAGCACGTGTGGGGGGGAAATCAGCTCAAAACACAGAATCTAAAAATTGGACATTTGTTTAAAGGGAATTGTCAAGAGACAATATTTATCCAAAATATGATGGTTTAAACCAGATTGATAGTACAAACATCAACTGCAACTGGCACAACCTCGTAATTCAAGGGCAAAAAATCCAATAAACCATTTTGATTTATAGAACAATCTTACCCTAAGATTGTTTACAGTGCCAAGCTTGGCTTCTTCAGCTACAATCATAATTTGGATGGGAGTTTCGTTTTTATTTGGGATTTTAATCATGGAGCGTGGTCCTGAAGAAAAAAAAAGTAGTTTAGAGAATAACAAGATTGAAAGCATGCAATGAGCCATCAAACCAGCTTTTTAATCTGAACGTTAAAAGGATTACACTGATTCTAACCCAGAGGGCATTTCACCAGTCAGAACAAAGCACTCACTTAGGGATAACATATAGATCAACATTCCTCTCGTAATGCAGCTAGATTGCAGCACAATTATACTAATGCAATGCTGCTCTGACCACCAGGGGGCTGGCGAACACCACCAAGAAAATCTCTGGATGCTGCCTTTCCATCAGAAAAGATGTCGCTGCCGCTCATTTCTCTCAGTTTTGCCGTGCTTAGTGGTTTTTCGGCAGATCCCGGAGGAACATCTCCCTTGAAAATGCCATTGCCTGTCAGCTCATTAAACTTCTGGTTGTGTATTTTCCTTGCTGTCTTCATGACTGGTTCTTCACCAAACAGGATATTGCTCTGACCTCCAGCAGGCTACAAAATTCAGTTGGGATTAAATAGCTAAAATTAAAGATCATTCCATGGTCACTGAACTGTCAAAGTTGATTTTTGCAATTACAAATAAAAACCACTGATAGAAACCGTAGTCAGTAGGATAAGAATTACTATGCACACGTGCCTTCTAACATGTTTGAAGGTGGCATGGAAACTGGAGATGGATATGATCATATTTAGGGATTAAAAGGAAGAATATGTTCGTGTTATATTGATCAAAAGAACAGAAGTGTAGAAAGGAGATAAAAGTGCAACTTAGCATCCACAAGATTTTGTGCCAGAACAAAAAAATTGAAATGACAAAGTTCGGAGATCTTTTAAGATATAAGAAGGATGCATGATAAGGCAACACGTCTAATCATTGTAGGAGCCTATTGCAGCATTTAACAAGCTTGAAAGAATTGAGCTGCTGCACCAACATTAACATTTTACTAGTCCCTTTTGAATTGACACATGATAGGAAGTGCTCAGTCACTGTTCCTTTTTCACAACCCAACATTTTGCTCAAACACCCCAGATGGTGGCTGTGTAGAACACAACAACATGAGATTAACTGCAACTCCCTACTAGAATAATATTGATCAATAAATAATCAAATACGAGAAAAGATTTATCAAACACGTGAAATTAGACACTCACATTTGAAACCCTGACAGATGTGCGAATGTTTCGAGGTGCAGGTTCCCCAGTGTCTTTGTTTTCTTTTGTTTCCAAGGTGCGTGCTGCAGCCAGTGAACGGGGAACAATTTCAGAAGGGGGGGCAAAAATGTCATGCCCACTAATCTCCTTGAATTTAGCATTTGATATTTGCTTTTGGCTCTTCACATCAGCATCATTTTGCAACGTCCCACTTAACTCGCGCTGCTTTGCCACTTCTGGGATAGAGGTAGGCTTCTTAGGGGAGATGCTCTCCTCGGTACTAAATGATATTTGGCTCATTCCAGTCATTGCTTGCTGAAAATCCAACAGTTGCAAACACCAAAGGAGAATAGCCATCAAGATTAACGTTCAATATAAAAGTGATTACAAATGGTGATAATGAACTTTGTTTTGAAGATAACCAAGTATGTACCTGATAAACACGCACAGTAGTTTTGTTATTAGGATTAACATCACCAGATTCAGATGTACCATCCTGATCAGTAAATATCCCACTGCCAGTCATCTCCTTTAATTTATACCCAGAACAAGGCTTTCTACAGAAAACAATGAAGGGAATGATTCAGATGGCTAAGAGAAAGCATGCATGAACAACCAACTCGGTTTATTAAATAACCCTTATTTGCAAAGCTCAACCGCTGCTAAGCTCGGAACCCATTAGATGCAAGAAAAAATGACTGTGCTGTATATCTCTGTATGTGAAGATGGGCTTTGGTTTACATGGAAACCAGAATTACATTGTCCAAAGTCCTTCCAAAAGACAGGCCAATCTACCTTTCTAAAACAACAAGACTATGCCAATCAATAAAAGATGTTAATTTGCAATTACTTGAACAGATGGCTAAGAGAAAGCATGCATGAACAACCAACTTGGTTTATTAAATAACCCTTATTTGCAAAGCTCAACCGTTGCTAAGCTCGGAACCCATTAGATGCAAGGAAAAAATGACTGTGCTTTATATCTCTGGTGAAGACGGGCTTTAGTTAACTTGGAAACCAGAACTACATTGTCCAAAGTCCTTCCAAAAGACAGGCCAATCTACCTTTCTAAAATAAAAACACCATGCCAATCAATGATGTTAATTTGCAAATAAAGTTAAACTCACGAGTAAAATCAATGCATTTATTTAGCATTCAATGAAAACAAGTAAAAGATCAAATCTTTGTTTTGAAGAATTATCAAAACCTCAAAAGTTTATGAATTTTAACAGGGAGTTCCAAACCTAAGCATCTATCAACCTGGTCACCTATCTATAATCGCTCTATAGCATATTGAAGAACCACCATCCTAAATATTACAGAGTATGGCTGCAAATTATCTGAGACCCTTGTGAGCTGGCACAAAGAAATTAACTATAACTTCCTATCAGAAGGAAACACACCAACCATTTTCTTTTCTTCTTAAAGAGGAAAAAATGAGAGGCAAAAACAGTTTTATTTTCAAGAAATTAAATCGCTTGCCATATTTGATATCACATTAACTCTCTTTACAATAAGAGACTGACTACTCCTATTTCAATCATTAATGAAGTTACCCTTCATGAATTCCAAAACTCATCAATCAATTTTCTTTCTTTTTTCCAAAACTTCAAATCTACTTGCTTACGAAAATTATTAACAGCCTTGAAACAGAAAATGCAGCAACAGATCTGATTCCAATAGAGGGAGGGGGGGGGGGGGGAGCACAAATCTATTCATT
Source organism: Salix exigua (assembly GCA_032356905.1). Taxonomy (NCBI): domain Eukaryota; kingdom Viridiplantae; phylum Streptophyta; class Magnoliopsida; order Malpighiales; family Salicaceae; genus Salix; species Salix exigua. The sequence continues at coordinate 15,759,476 of CM063594.1, read as the reverse complement.
ACATAATAAAACAGGAACCTTAAAAAATCTTAAAACTTGAAAGGCACAAAAACCAATATATAGTAAAGGGGGGATCTTTACTTGTTCATGAGACTCTCTGCTTCTTCTTGAGAGACCTGACCTCCAAACAGTACTTTACTGATTTTATCAGACGGCTGGGAAATGATGCATCAAAAGATCAGATAGAAAATAAGAAGGAAAGAAAAGAGTATTTTATAGAATAACGATGATAAAAGATGTAAAATTTAATAATGTGAAGTAGTAGTTACCTGGTGAGGGCGGTGGGAGGAGGAGGAGGACGGGGTAGAGGCAGAGGGAGGAGCCTCCTTCCATGTCAGCAGATCGGCGGTGGAACTGTGTGGCTTCCTCACGGCTGCATTTCTCTCCATTGCTTACAGTCTTTGCTTTTTGAAAATCTCTAGGCCACTGTCAGTGATGGTGCATGTGTTTCTTTTCCGTTTGACAGATATTTAAGATATAGACAGGTGTAGATTTCAAATTTGATTTTTTTTATTTCTTTTTGAAATTTGAAGCCATCAATCATTTTTTACAGGAAGAGTATACATCCCTAAAGTTTTCAGACTATTACACTTTGGTACTTATTTAACAATTCTCGACCTTTAATTTTCAATTTGGTGCGGCGCCCCAGTGGTCTAATCAAATTTTTAGTGTGTGTGCATTTTAAATTAATTTTTTTACAGCCCTTGTAACCTATTTCTTGTTAATTCCGTGTTTAAAAAATAATATAAAATCATTTTATGTTACTTAACCTAGCAGTGAGGTCCTAGAGTTATTCTAGGATTGCTCTTATATTAATTAATTGTCCGGCATCAAATATATTATTTAATCTTTATTAGAGATTAATTATATGATTGTTTTCCTAGAAATTTTATGATATTCAAGCTATAATCAATGAAATCTTATTAGTTACCGTTTAGTTTCACTTATTAACATGGCATATCATTAAAAATAATTGTGACCCACTTTTCCATTTCTAGCATTTATTGTGGCTCCAAAATTGGTTGCTTCGTGGTGACTTTATAGTGTAATTAAACTATGTTTCCCTCTTCCAGCAAGCAGAAAATGTGATTTATAAATCTAAGATGTTAGTTTTGGAAATTATGAGCTTTATCCTCTTCATTATCAAACTATAATAGAAATATAATCAGTTCATTACGAAAAATTGTTTTTTTTACTCAAATATGCTGGAAATACACACACACGCACATGCACGACCATTGTAATGTTAATTAACCTACCTCTTAAAATTAACATGAAACAAAAATGAGTTTTATTCACTTAGTTGGATTGGTTTGGAACCAAGATCACTATCATGGTGTGACTTATATAGGGAGAAATTGTAGAGTTTTCAAGCCACTTGATAAGCCAAATATAGATTATAAGATACATAGAAGTACTTCTATATTAATTTTGATTTCCAAAATCTTAATGATAATAATTATAATTATTAAAGAGTCGTTTGTAATTTCAGTAATGAACATCGATAGGCTATAAAGAAAAAAAATCAAAAACAAACTCTTCATGGTTTTTGTATAAGATTCTAAGGCATAAACATTTGTGTAGCTTTTACATTTTTCTCCTTACATAATTTAAGTGCATAAACACATTAGAAATATGACATTAATTGTATGATTTTGGTTTGGATTTTATGTTATTAAATTTTATTAAGGTAACAAGCAATCTCTCTAGCATGCTAAGAGTTATCGGGCTATATTGATTTTTTTTTTAAGATTTGCTTTAATATCATCTTTTTATTATCATGTTATTTATCATTTTTTATAACTCGAATTGGTCAAGTGAAACATATGGAATGCTTTATTTGTCTATTCTTTGTTTTTCCCTCATGGTATAAGGCAAGAATATTGATAATTGTTTCAAAACTAAGGATATCAACTAAAATAGAATTTGATATATATGCACTAAAATGATGGATTCAACTTTTGGTAAAGATTTGATGCAAAAAGAAGGTCAGTGTGTACTAATTCAAATAGTACTCTTATTTATTTATTTTTTGAATGTATGATAGCTTAAATTAGTATTAACTTCTTCTTTTTTACCTAATTTAACAATATAGGTGTGCATGAGAGTGATACATCAAAGATTGCAAATATACATCATGTGAATGTAGAAATTTCTTTCAAATTTGGTTTGATTTTTCTTCCAAATGATTATGCTTACAATATCTATAATGTTTATTCACTTCAAAAAGGTTTTGGAGTGAGGACAGGCCAATAATATTACAATAAATATGGCAATGTATCTCATCGAGAATTTGTTTATTCATGTGAAGGGTGTTCTAAAATTGCTGATTCTTATGAGGAAAGAATAAAAGAGATTAGAATATAGATGTGGGTGTAAAACATATGCTGTGTTTAAGGTTATTAAGGAAATATATAAGTTATCGTATTGAATGATGATTATAATCACATGATGATTGAGTCTAGTCAAAGACACTTCATTACCTCAGGACAAAAAATGCCCCAAACTAGTAAAGTATTATTGGTTCTATGGTAGATACTAGTATAAAAGTAAAGAAAGCTTACAATTATATTGTTAATGAAGGTTGAGCTGCACAAAATATAGGTATTACAGAGCAAAATTGTCATAATTGCTTACAGAAATGTAGGAGATGTTTGATTATTAGAGTAGATTCTCAAAGTGTTTTTAATTTCGTAAAAGTATGCAAGCATAAGACTCTAATTTTTTATGCCATCCAAACATATGAGGATGTTTTGCTAATGAATTTGTTATGGAGGTATGGAGTGTATAAATCACATTATGAAGTTCTTGGTAATGTGCTAAAATTTGATACCACATATCGCACAAATAAGTATAACATGGTTTGTGCACCATTTGTGGGTATAAATAATCATTGGAATTTTTTTTTTGATGTGCATTTTTATAATCGAATTTCTTTTAAATGGTTATTTGAAATATTTTTTGAGATAATGGATGGTAAGTCTTAACCTTTGTCATGCTACATTAAAACACATTTTAAACCTACTCTTGAGGCATCATAATAAACCAAGTAACTACCAGAAAAACAACAAAGATAAAATAAAAGAAATAATAGGAGGAAGTACAAGGCAAAAAGCCAAACACCCACCTTAAAAAAGAAACACCAATTAAAAAGACAAAAATAATATACAAGTGACAAATCAAAGAACCAAAAAAGAAGAGGTCGTATTTGATGCTTGGAGAAATCTCAATGGAAACAATATTGAGCATATCCTTTTTTTATGCTTGTGAAATCCGAGGATAAAATATACATGGAGGTAGGAGATTAAGATGAAACAAAGGAAAATAAAATGATAAGATGATATTATTATATAAGATGATATTATTACATAAAATTTAGGAAAAGCAAAAAAAAAAAAAAAAAAAAAAAACGGGCACTATAAATACCCCTCTTTTCAGCCATGTTCAGCTGAAACCAAGTAGAGAGGAGAAGGGAATTTCGAAAATTCATGCTATACAAATCAAGAGCAAACACCCCAAAATTTGTAAACCCATACAAGCCTTGGATTTCTAAAGTGAAAGAGCACAATTTGGTGAAGAAATAACAAGAGAAAGTGAAGAAATTGGAGAAGAAAGGAGGAAGAGTGGCTGGATATTTTGAAGAAGAAGAAGGCTAGGATCTTTCCAAAAATTGTTAGATCCCATCCAAGTAAGGAGTTCTAACTTCAATTTCTAAGAAATTAACTTCAATTTAGAAGTTCTTGATTGTTTTTGAATTGGGAATTAGGGTTTCTAGCACAAAATGTTAGAGAAATGCATAAATGAGTAGTATTTCATGATTCAATGAAAGACATGGCTGTTATTGATGAGAAATCAAAGATTGAAGATGAATTGGAGATATTTTCTTTTCCTCAAAAACAGGACAGTTTCGTCACCCTATTTCTTAGGGATATTTGGACCTGAAAAACACCTAATTAGCGTATGATCCCTCATAGAAGTTGTAGCTGGGAGTGTTAGCTTTCCAGCAAATCAAACCTCATCTAATTTGGAGTTCTGTAACTCCAGATATGAGTAAAACACTGAGGAGAGGTCAAGCTGTCACATATGTTGACAATTTCGGCCAAGTTGAGAAATATCAAAGATTTAGCCATGTTAAGGACAGAAAAAAATTGTCCCTTTTCCTTCATAAAGTGTGTATTGATTTTCTGAAAAAAAAAATAATAAAAGAAGAAATCAAAGGGTGATAAGAAATTGAATCCATGATGTTCTATTGGGAATACAAATGAGCTGAAAAATTAAAGGATGATAATGAGGAAAATAAGTGAGAAAGAGAAGAATTGGTAAAAGGGAAAATGAATAATATTACCATTTTTATTGTTGTTGTGGGTGATATAGGGAGTAATATAAATGATTAAATAAATAGTGGGTAATTGTGGTTTCAGGAAGAACCGCGGGTGACGGGCAACAACAACAACGAGGTAACGCAAGTCGAACATTCACAGCAGGTGGGTACTCGATACCTAAATTCTCATTATATAATATTACTTACCTTGTCGGGTATTGAAAAGTAAGATATAATTTTGGTGCTTATTGGGAGGAAAAAGGAACGAGTAAAGGAAAGCTAGCGGATGGAAAGACATATCTATTTATATTTTCATATATATGTGCGTTTGGGTTGTTGTGTGTATATAAAAGAAACAAGTTAATTTATAAATTTGATTAACTATTCAATATGGGAATAGTTAATGATATCGGCAGGTGGCGTCGATATCGGCATAATGTATAAACTTGATTAACTATTCAATTGTGGAATAGTTAATGATATCGGCAGGTGACGTCGATATCGGCATGATATGTATAAACCTGATTAACTATTCAATTGTGGAATAGTTAATGATATCGGCAGGTGACGTCGATATCGGCATGATATGTATAAACCTGATTAACTATTCAATTGTGGAATAGTTAATGATATCGGCAGGTGACGTCGATATCGGCATTATATTTATAAACTTGATTAACTATTCAATTTTGGAATAGTTAATGATATCGGCAGGTGACGTCGATATCGGCATGATATTTATAAACTTGATTAACTATTCAATTTTGGAATAGTTAATGATGTCGGCAGGTGACGTCGATATCGGCATGATATATATAAATTTGATTAACTATTTGATTTCAGAACAGTTAATGATATCGGCAGGTGATGTCGATATCGGCATGATGTATTAATTTGATTACTTTGGTTTTATTTTAAAATATATATAGTGTTTATATATAATGATAACCATGGCTAGGTTTATGTTAAGATTTTCATGAAATTGATGAGTTGATTTCAGGACGTATAACTAAAGACACTATTAGAGGTCACTAGTGTCAGCTATGGTCTCTTTGAAGTGAAAAAAAAAAATGTATAGTAGTCAAAAAGAAATAAATCTTCTTTTGTTAAGACCTTAAAAGAGTGCACATAATGGTGTTTCGAATGTCACGTGATTTAAGCAAAATGATGGATAGATTACTCAAATTCTTCTGAAACTACTGGTATTTACTAAATTGTTTCACTCATATGAAAAATTTATATGTTGCAGGTTCTTCTCATCCTCGTCAAGAATAGATTTTAAGTCTTATTTCCTTTTGTAAAATAGAAACTTAGAAAGTGATGGTGATTTGTTGTAAATTGTATGGAATAGTATAATTGTGAATTTTGTTTCTGTAATATTAAATTGTGTTATGTTCGATGTATATGTATATGTGTGTTTATAGGTGAAACTTTCATGTATGAATTGATTGTTTTTCAATTTTTATCTTTTATGTGTGATGTAAGATGGAGTTCGGAATGAATATGGATTTGAGCATATTCCGAGATGAATCATGTTGTTGATTGTGTTGAAATGTTTGTGAATAATTTGGAAATCTTCCGAGTATAGGGAGACTATGCCGAAATTCTATTAGAAATTGCAGGAAAAAAATTTTCATGCTTTATCCACTCTGTTTAGAGGAGGAAAAATTGTTGGGTTGTTACAGTTGGTATCAGAGCATTTGGTTGCAATTTCAGGGATTGAAATGCTAATGTGATTTTGAAAAAAAAAATGTTGCAGGATGGTTCGTTCACGGCGAACTGCAAGGGTTGTTTCACCCCCTGTGCAAGAAAGAGAGGATGACTCATTTTCTGGAAATGAAACCGAAAGGGATCCATTAATGGATACTACCTCTCGTCAATCTGTGGCATCGGCCCATACCGAGGAGGGAAATTCAGGGGAGCATCATAATGAACCTTTTACTTCTCGGGCAGATGTGTCACCGGCTAAAACACCGAGTGGTCAAGGATTGGAGGATAGGCCACCGCCAATGACATCAACGGCCGTTCCAAATCCTTATTCAGACCCCATGTTTATTGAGCAATTGGTCAAGGCAGTAGTATCAGGGATGGCTGCAGGAACATCCCATGCCACTCCCCGGGTAGAAAGAGCAGTCACCCTGGTTCAATGGGTGAAAGACATGCGCGAAATGGGTTGCACAACCTATTCAGGGGAAGAAGACGCCGAAGTAGCAGGGCATTGGCTGAGGAAGGTAGAAAGGGTTATAGATCAGTTGTGCATACCAGAGGAAACTCAGGTGGATTGTGTGACTCAGTTGTTAACAGAGAGTGCTCATTCTTGGTGGGAGACCATAAGAGAAAGAAGAGCAGGTGAAAAATTAAAGTGGATAAACTTTAGAGAAGAATTTGAAGACCGATATTACTCCTGGCAACACCGAAAAGAGAAAGAGCAGGAGTTTTTAGATTTGAAACAAGGGAATATGACTGTCCTGGAGTATGAGAAGAGGTTCCAGGATTTATCTATCTTTGCAACCACTCATCTCCTCACTGAGCATCATCGAGTGGAACGGTTTCGGGATGGACTCGAGCAGAGTTAAAACTATTTTTGGTGGGTATGCCATTTCAGACAGTTCGTGATCTAGTGCGTGCTGCTCAAGGGATAGAGAGTTTAATGAACGATACACCAAGGGCATCAAGTGAGCAGAGTCAGATAACGGGATTCAAGAGAAGGGAGTTCACACCCCAACGAGGAGGAATCTTCCTCTAAAAGGGAAAGAGTGGGTCATCATTCAACCCATTACCGAGAAAAGGGGAGTTTTGTTCAGGGTGGAAGTTCGAGAGGACTTCGACGGTTTAATCTCGGGGATCTGTAGGCGATCGAGGCGCGTCCGAGGGCAAGTGTTACGAGAGGGTCCCTGGAACAAAGAGGATTTGTATACCCGATATGTATGAGGTGTAATCAAAAACACCCTGGGATTGTTCAACTTGCATCCGGAAGATGTTATATCTGCAGAGGGAAGGGCACCGATGGAAGGATTGTCGATGACTTGGGGAGAGGTTGTTTCCATTGTGGGGAAATGGGTCATAGAAAAGGGAATGTCCACAAAGAGTTATCGAAGGAGTACAAAGACAGGGATGGCTACTCAAAGCCAACAACGATCAAGAATGAGCTGATCGACCTATACGACCCACTCACTCAAGCACAAGTGCCAATAGAGGCCGACCCAGATCGCAAGAGGAAAGGACTCGGGTAGAGTATACCACATGACCCAGGAAGATGTGGGGACAATGCCGGATGTTGTAGCAGGTATACTACAATTGAGTTTAATACAAGTTCATGCTTTAATTGATCCTGGGGCTAGTCATTCTTTTGTGGCCCACCGAATTACTAAAAATTTAAATGTGTTACCAAGTAGATTAGATGTGGGGATGGTGGTTAGTACACCTTTGGGGAAAAATATAAACATTGATGAGGTATACAAGGGAGTGATACTAAACATTGAGGGGGTAGAGCTAACGGCGGATCTCATGCCTTTAGCATTGGATGATTTTGACTTAATACTGGGAATGGATTGTTTGAGTAGATATAGGGCACAGGTGGATTGTTTTACAAAGATTGTAAATCTCCAAGATGCGAGTGGGAAAAAGGTAGTATTCAAGGGAGAGAGGAAGTTGATTCCAAATTCTATAATTTCGGTCATGACAGCCGGAAAATTGATTAGAAAGGGATGTCCTGCCTGGTTGTCTCATGTGAGAGAATTAAAGAAGGGGAGCATGGAATTAACAAATATTCCTATTGTAAAAGAGTTTCCAGACGTGTTTCCAACAGAATTACCGGGACTGCCTCCAATTAGAGAAGTTGAGGTTTCCATTGAGACTCTTCCAGGAGTCAATCCTATAGCACAATCTCCTTATAGGATGGCCCCTATAGAACTAGCTGAATTGAAGACTCAACTTCAGGAGTTGTTGGATAAAGGATTCATACGGCCGAGCAATTCGCCTTGGGGAGCCCCAGTGTTGTTTGTAAAGAAGAAGGATGGTACATTCAGGTTATGTATTGATTACCGTCAACTGAACAAAGTGACAGTAAAGAACAAGTATCCGTTGCCACGGATAGATGACTTGTTTGATCAGTTGAAGGGTGCAACAATTTTCTCGAAGATAGATCTGAGATCGGGGTACCACCAATTAAGAATCAGAGAACAGGACATACGTAAGATCGCTTTTAGAACTCGCTATGGCCATTATGAATTCTTAGTAATGCCCTTGGGTTAACTAATGCCCTCGCAGTATTCATGGATCTAATGAATCGAGTGTTTCGATTATATTTGGATAAATGTGTGGTCGTGTTTATTGATGATATATTGGTATATTCGAGCTCCTATGAGGAGCACGAGAAGCACTTGAGGAAGGTGTTAGAAATATTGAGAGAAAATAAATTGTATGCAAAACTGGATAAATGTGAGTTCTGGCTTAAAGAGGTGATATTTTTGGGACATGTTATCTCAGCTAGGGGAATATGTGTGGATCCAGGAAAGGTAGAGGCAGTTCTAAAGTGGGAGAAGCCTACAAATGTGACTGAAATTCGAAGTTTCTTGGGCCTTGCAGGATATTATAGGAGGTTCATTGAAGGATTTTCCACAATCGCATCGCCTTTGACCAAGTTGACTCGGAAAGAAGTGAGGTTTAATTGGTCAAAGGAATGTGAGGAGAGTTTTCAGGAGTTGAAAAGAAGGCTTACATCTGCTCCTGTCTTGGCTCTTCCTTCCGGAACGTAAGGGTTCATTGTGTATAGTGATGCCTCAGCAGGGGTTTGGGATGTGTGTTAATGCAAGTATGGAAAAGTGATCGCATATGCTTCCGCACGCTTAAAGCCACATGAAGTGAATTATCCGGTCCATGATCTGGAACTTGCAGCAGTGGTATTTGCCTTACGAGTATGGAGACATTACTTGTATGGAACACAAGTACAAATTTTTACCGACCATAAAAGTTTAAAGTATCTAATGTCGCAAAAAGAATTAAATATGCGGCAGAGGAGGTGGGTGGAATTGATAAAGGACTATGATTGCATAATTGATTACCATCCAGGCAAAGCCAATGTCGTGGCGGATGCATTAAGTCGAAAAGGGAAAGTAGGGACGGGTGATCCAGGAATTTCGAAACAAACAAATGTGATGGAATTAAAAAGGATGGGAATTCAACTTAATATGGGTCCTGAAGGGTCATTACTAGCTCATATGAAGATCAGATCAGTGTTGCGAGATAAAGTTCTAGAAGCTCAGTTAGCAGATGAAGGTTTAGAGAAAATTAAGGAAAAGATAAAGCAAGGCAAGGAGTTGTCTCTACAAATACTGCCAGGAGGGTTGGTTGTGATGGGAAAACGGGTTTATGTGCCTGAGAATAAGACCTTAAAGGGAGAGATATTGAGAGAAGCTCATGAATCTCGGTTTACCACCCATCCTGGGAGTACCAAGATGTATAGAGATCTTAGAGAATACTACTGGTGGCCAAATATGAAGAAGGAGATAGCAGAATATGTGTCAAGATGTGGGATATGTCAGCAGGTGAAGATAGAACATCAAAGGCCGGCAGGAGAATTACAGCCACTACCAATTCCAGAATGGAAATGGGAAAATATAGCCATGGATTTTGTAACCGGATTGCCAAAGGGGAAAAGGGGCAATGATGCTATATGGGTAGTGGTAGATCGACTAACAAAGTCGGTTTTGTTCTTACCCATCAAAATGACAGACCCCATAGACAAGTTGGCCAAATTATACGTGAATGAAGTGATTAGATTGCATGGAGTTCCCATCTCAATGGTATCTGATCGAGACCGAGATTTACTTCAAGGTTATGGCCGTGCTTACAACGGGCTTTGGGAACCGAGGTGAATCTCGAGCACCGCATTCCACCCCGCACAGATGGCCAATCTGAAAGAACCATCCAAACACTTGAAGACCTTTGAGGTCATGTGTATTAGAGTTTGGGGAAACCGGGAAGACTTACTACCACCGGTAGAATTCACGTATAATAATAGTTACCAAGCTTCTATTGGGATGGCTCCATATGAAGCCCTTTATGGGAGAAAATGTCGCACTCCGATATGTTGGGATGAAGTTGGAGAAAGGAAACTCCGGGTCCTGAACTCGTACAAATGACAACGGATAAGGTAAGGGTAATCAGGCAAAGAATGAAGGAAGCTCAAGATAGACAGAAGAGTTATGCAGATAAACGGAGGAGACCCTTGGAATTCCAAATAGGGGATAGAGTCTTCTTAAAGGTAGCACCATGGAAGGGCATCATTCGGTTTGGAATGAAAGGAAAGCTTGCTCCGAGGTATATTGGGCCATTTGAGGTGATAGCTAAGGTAGGACCCGTGGCTTATCGCTTGAGTTTACCAGCACACCTAGAGAAGATTCACAATGTATTCCATGTATCACTATTACTGAAGGCGTAGTGAATCCTTCCCGAGTGTTACCTGCAGTTCCTATTGAAGTAAGAGAAGACTTGACACTCGAGACTAGGCCAGTCAAAATCATGGATCGTAGTGAAAAAACATTGAGAAATAAAAAGGTATCACTTGTCAGAGTATTGTGGAGAAACTCACAAATCGAGGAAGAAACATGGGAGAGAGAGTCAGAAATTAAGGAAAAATACCCCTATCTATTCCTTGAGTCAGGTATGTAATGTTAAATTTCGGGGACGAAATTTTTATTAGGAAGGGAGAATGTGAAATTCGAGGATAAAATATACATGGAGGTAGGAGATTAAGATGAAACAAAGGAAAATAAAATGATAAGATGATATTATTATATAAGATGATATTATTACATAAAATTGGAAAAAAAAAAAAAAAAAAAAAAAAACGGGCACTATAAATACCCCTCTTTTCAGCCATGTTCAGCTGAAACCAAGTAGAGAGGAGAAGGGAATTTCGAAAATTCATGCTATACAAATCAAGAGCAAACACCCCAAAATTTGTAAACCCATACAAGCCTTGGATTTCTAAAGTGAAAGAGCACAATTTGGTGAAGAAATAACAAGAGAAAGTGAAGAAATTGGAGAAGAAAGGAGGAAGAGTGGCTGAATATTTTGAAGAAGAAGAAGGCTAGGATCTTTCCAAAAATTGTTAGATCCCATCCAAGTAAGGAGTTCTAACTTCAATTTCTAAGAAATTAACTTCAATTTAGAAGTTCTTGATTGTTTTTGAATTGGGAATTAGGGTTTCTAGCACAAAATGTTAGAGAAATGCATAAATGAGTAGTATTTCATGATTCAATGAAAGACATGGCTGTTATTGATGAGAAATCAAAGATTGAAGATGAATTGGAGATATTTTCTTTTCCTCAAAAACAGGACAGTTTCGTCACCCTATTTCTTAGGGATATTTGGACCTGAAAAACACCTAATTAGCGTATGATCCCTCATAGAAGTTGTAGCTGGGAGTGTTAGCTTTCCAGCAAATCAAACCTCATCTAATTTGGAGTTCTGTAACTCCAGATATGAGTAAAACACTGAGGAGAGGTCAAGCTGTCACATATGTTGACAATTTCGGCCAAGTTGAGAAATATCAAAGATTTAGCCATGTTAAGGACAGAAAAAAATTGTCCCTTTTCCTTCATAAAGTGTGTATTGATTTTCTGAAAAAAAAAAAATAATAAAAGAAGAAATCAAAGGGTGATAAGAAATTGAATCCATGATGTTCTATTGGGAATACAAATGAGCTGAAAAATTAAAGGATGATAATGAGGAAAATAAGTGAGAAAGAGAAGAATTGGTAAAAGGGAAAATGAATAATATTACCATTTTTATTGTTGTTGTGGGTGATATAGGGAGTAATATAAATGATTAAATAAATAGTGGGTAATTGTGGTTTCAGGAAGAACCGCGGGTGACGGGCAACAACAACAACAGGGTAACGCAAGTCGAACATTCACAGCAGGTGGGTACTCGATACCTAAATTCTCATTATATAATATTACTTACCTTGTCGGGTATTGAAAAGTAAGAAATAATTTTGGTGCTTATTGGGAGGAAAAAGGACGAGTAAAGGAAAGCTAGCGGATGGAAAGACATATCTATTTATATTTTCGTATATATGTGTGTTTGGGTTGTTGTGTGTATATAAAAGAAACAAATTAATTTATAAACTTGATTAACTATTCAATTTGGGTATAGTTAATGATATCGGCAGGTGGCGTCGATATCGGCATAATGTATAAACTTGATTAACTATTCAATTGTGGAATAGTTAATGATATCGGCAGGTGACGTCGATATCGGCATGATATGTATAAACCTGATTAACTATTCAATTGTGGAATAGTTAATGATATCGGCAGGTGACGTCGATATCGGCATGATATGTATAAACCTGATTAACTATTCAATTGTGGGATAGTTAATGATATCGGCAGGTGACGTCGATATCGACATTATATTTATAAACTTGATTAACTATTCAATTTTGGAATAGTTAATGATATCGGCAGGTGACGTCGATATCGGCATGATATTTATAAACTTGATTAACTATTCAATTTTGGAATAGTTAATGATGTCGGCAGGTGACGTCGATATCGGCATGATATATATAAATTTGATTAACTATTTGATTTCAGAACAGTTAATGATATCGGCAGGTGATGTCGATATCGACATGATGTATAAATTTGATTACTTTGGTTTTATTTTAAAATATATATAGTGTTTATATATAATGATAACCATGGCTAGGTTTATGTTAAGATTTTCATGAAATTGATGAGTTGATTTCAGGACGTATAACTAAAGACACTATTAGAGGTCACTAGTGTCAGCTATGGTCTCTTTGAAGTGAAAAAAAAAAATGTATAGTAGTCAAAAAGAAATAAATCTTCTTTTGTTAAGACCTTAAAAGAGTGCACATAATGGTGTTTCGAATGTCACGTGATTTAAGCAAAATGATGGATAGATTACTCAAATTCTTCTGAAACTACTGGTATTTACTAAATTGTTTCACTCATATGAAAAATTTATATGTTGCAGGTTCTTCTCATCCTCGTCAAGAATAGATTTTAAGTCTTATTTCCTTTTGTAAAATAGAAACTTAGAAAGTGATGGTGATTTGTTGTAAATTGTATGGAATAGTATAATTGTGAATTTTGTTTCTGTAATATTAAATTGTGTTATGTTCGATGTATATGTATATGTGTGTTTATAGGTGAAACTTTCATGTATGAATTGATTGTTTTTCAATTTTTATCTTTTATGTGTGATGTAAGATGGAGTTCTGGAATGAATATGGATTTGAGCATATTCTGAGATGAATCATGTTGTTGATTGTGTTGAAATGTTTGTGAATAATTTGGAAATCTTCCGGTATAGGGGAGACTATGCCGAAATTGCATTAGAAATTGCAGGAAAAAAAATTTTCATGCTTTATCCACTCTGCTTAGAGGGGAAATTGTTGGGTTGTTACATATGCAATATTTGATATTGAAGGGATCCCATTACTGTTTTATATGTTCATGTTAAGGGTGTTTAAGAGTGTGGTTGTGATTGTTTTTAAAAATATTTTTAAAATAATATATATATATATATATATATATATATATATAAATTATTTTTGAGAAGAGGACATCAAAATGATATAAAAACTAAAAACATAATTTGAAGCAAAAATCAAATTCATTTTTTTTGAATTTTTTTTTTCCAAACACTCCTACATAGATGACTTGTACAACATTTAGGTAATGATAACATTTTCAAATATGTAAGAAAAATTCAAGACGTTGGTTATTGACTTGATTGAATTTAATAAGCTCTACTAATTTAACAATATAAATCTAAATTTTCTTCCTAGCAAATATGGATGAATCTCCTCAATCTTGACTAATCTTTTAAATTTACAACCCGTGAAATTCTAGATATAGACTTAATTAAGAAGTTCAATTTACAATCAATTTAATGTTGAAGCAAGAAATCAAAAGGAAAAATTAATTGAAAAAAAAATGCAAGTTTTTTTATATAACAATCAAAAGAATGAGGATAAAAACAAACAAAAAACTCATAAAGCATCTTTGAGCTAAAACAAAAGGGATAGTACTTACATGATCCAACACCAATTTCTCACAACTAATACAAGAGGGGTCAAAGTTTAATATCATCTATGTTTTTAAAGTCATTACTAATTTCATTCAAAGAACTTTGCAATCTTGTAATTTGAACCTTGATTTCATACAAAATACTTTGACATATCTTTGAGTTAGCAACAACACTTAACACAACAAAGACTCCCCTCATTAACTTATTTAAATGAAGTATAGTTGATGATGCAGAAGTGCTATTTTTATAATAAATATAATTTCTGAAATCAAGTCCTAGATATTCATTCTTTGTTATCTTTTAAGAATATATTATAAGGGGATAATAGAAAACCTTTAAATCTATTTGTAAGACTCATAGAGAATGACAGCACAGTAAACCATTTGTCTTAAACTTGTGACAAGTACAAATTATATAAGAATTAATGGCATCAAACTATACACTATGATTATTTGTAGTTTGAAAACATGACGAGTATCCTGAATTTATGCATCAATAATTCTTTGAGACAATGTTTGTCAAATTTCATGCTGAAATTTGAAGAATATTGTTCTTGTATAAATTTTTGATGCATGGATCAATATCTCACAACTATCAAACAATGTTTTTGATTGAGTCGTGCTTTTATAATAATTCAACAACTCAGGATCAATATTCCACATGTCTTCACTTACAAATACAAATTATTGTTGAAGTTTTCCATATCGCCAAGAAACATATTATACCACTCTCAAAAGCAAGGTTGTAAATTTGTTTCGGTTCATGTTTTGTTTTTTAATTGGAATAGAATGTTTTGATTTCGAAGTATTTCGACTTTCCGCTTCAGGATTGTACTGTTTATATTTACACACACACACACACATAAATATATTAATTCAAGAAAAAAAGTTCAAATCCAAAAATAAAATTATTTAGAATTGTGTAATTTAAATTTCAAACATAAGTAAAAAAAAATAAGAGTTGAAATGATATAACTTTACCGATTTGATGAGTTCAAAGATAACATGAAAAATTAATAAAAATATAGTTTAACTAAAAAAATCAAGTTGACATCTTAAAATGTATTGAAACAACAATATATATTGAATCAACTGGGTTAAATTTTCAAATGTGTGACATGCATTTTAAGATCATGATAACCTAAAATAAAGCAATTCAAATTAGATTATAAAGTTTAATTTGTAATAAACTCGTTGTTGAATAATAAAATTGACAAACTTGCTCAAAAATCATGTATTTATGTACTAAGTCATGTCTTAACCATGTGTAAGCCCCTTGTTACAGGGCTAAATTCGTCTAGGGAAAGCTGACGAGAAATAGTGTTAGGAAGACACAATGAGATAGTGTTGACCTTGATAACATTAATGAGTTTGGCAGCATCGATAAAATCTACAACAGGGGCTCACAATAAGTCTGGACTTTGGGATAGTCCAAGATTTGATGAAAAAACATTACTGTCATGATTGACAACCTGCATTGACACGTCTATGTGAGAACCAACATGCATGGGCATCAACAACAGTATACGTCTCACAATTCGACAACAATGGTTTATTAGCGCTGGTCTGACGAGAGTGTAGACTTTGGACAATGGACAGTCCAAAGGCATGCGAGCACACCTATTCTGGTAGTGTGTGACACTACTAAAAATGGGGGGAGGTTGCAATGGACGTGTTCGTTGCAAACAAGAAAGGAGACCGTTGCAAATATTTATTTGCAACGGACTTTGCAACGGATGCGTTCCGTTGCAAATACGGGACTGCAAATTAATTTGCAACGGAAAATCCGTTTCAAATTGGCAACGAAAAATCCCTTGCAAATATATTTGCAACGGAAATTCCATTGCAAGCTTGCAACGGAAAATTCCGTTGCAAATTAGCAATTAATTTTTTTAATCAATTTCAAATTTATTTATTTTTTAGTTAATTATGAATAAATATTTTCATAAATATTATTGATATATTATTAATATTGAGAACTAAATAAATATAGTTGAAATAAAAATTTCATAAATTAAAATTTATAATACAACAAAGATTCAATTACAATTACGTGTATAAATAAATTAACATGGAATAAAAAAATACATATTTTGAAGTATTGGCTACCAATGTACACAAACATACTAACATGGATCAAATTAATTTACACAAAAAAATTCAAACAAAATCGTGGCTCCGGAACTGTTTGCAGAGACAATGGTTATTATAGTTGATTGTGGAAAATGGGATACACGCAAAGTGAAGCCAATTAACATCTACCTAGAAGAACGAACCTGTCAGGAAAAAAAACACTAGATCAAAATTCAAAACCGAGCCAGTAAGTTCAATGTCGTGAGACAATCAAATCAATCCAAAAGAAACTCGGCTAAAAGGGGGAGCTGGCCTTGGCTAAAAATCAACATACATGGAGGAGCACCAAGGAAAAAGTAGCATGCAAGAAATCTTCTTTCTTTGATTCTCCACTAACAAACTATAATTCATCTTTCGTGTGATGTGTATCATCATTCTACATAGCGAAGAGCCAAGGAAACAATTTTGATAACTTACTGGTTGCAGGCTTATGCTCTGGTTCTTCTGGTTGTGCAGTGCACACACTGTTATAGTCGTGCTTCAGATGAGGAGCAACTATTCTTTCCTGAAGGAAAAAGAATATGCAATCAGCATAGAAAATCTTATCTGATTTTTTTGGTAATCTACGAGGAGTTGGGGCCTTGCAGAACCTTCAGACACCAAAACAAATCCTTCACAGACTCCAACAACATAAAACAAGAACACAGACTCCAGCATTTGACAACTTGTAATTACCTTCTTTAGCTTTAATGGCTTGCTCCATGGACTGAACAACATCTTCAAGCAATGGCACTCCCATTCGATAATTTATTGAATTACCATAGCCCTTCAACATAAACATCTCCAGATCATTTGTCCACTCCAGCAAAGCAACCTAAGAATGCGTATAAGTTGTTGATCATTATTGATAAAGTAGAAAAGAGAAATACTTCTTTAACTTGTATTAATAAATTACCATTGCAAGTTTCATATAAAAACACTACCATACAATTACAATTGCACTAATTTTCTAAAGCTAACGAGCTATGTATAACTTTCTTGTCAATCCATCATGAACATTCTATTATCTCATTTCTTTTAGCACATGGACCAAAAATAACAGAAGTATTTATGTGATCAAACAAAATTGTGATATATTTATATACACAAAAATTAATTAAAGAAAAGGCTTCGCATTTTCAAACTTGTGAGACAAGGATGGAAAAGGTTGTGAATTCAAGGAGCGACCTGATGGTGAAGCATGAAGTTGTTTAGCACGATCATTGCAGCTACCCAGTAATGCAGGAGGTAAGCCTTCATCCTTTTCAATCACCCTATCCTCCTCTTCAATTGCCTCAAAAACATTTGCCCTGAGTTCAGCCTATCAACAGAGTATACAGGTAAGATACAAATATTAGTATAAAGGAAGCTACAAACTATATTGACAATGAGGAAACAAGACCACCCCAGTAGGGATTACTGTACCGAGCTACATTTTCAATTTAATTTGACTCAATAAACAAAGTTTAGGATAAAAAAAAACGAAAAAGAATTGCTTCATTAAACACTTCCTGGAAAAAAATGTAGCATGAGACAAGATAAAATGCATAAAAACTTACAAGAAGGAATAATGAAAGGCCGTCTAATTCACTGGAAAAAAAACCCCATAAAAATCGATACCTTTTGCTTCACATTAGATTTTTCTTACTCACATGCGTTCTAAGGTTTGCTTCTTCTTCGTCGGAGTTCATGTTTTATGAATTTCTTCGGCGGCGGTGTTTGTTGGTCGGCGGTGTTTGTTGGTTTAGGGTTTGCTGGACAATGCGAGTTAGGGTTTTGAGCTCCATACAGCGGTAATTGGGGTAGCTATTACGGAGGTAGTGGACTATGTCGTCTGTTGTGGAGAATTTTTTTGTGCAAGATCAAATCTTTTGCAGTCTAATGTGAAGCAAAAGGTAATTTTTTAGGAGGGAGTGCGGTGTTTGTTTTAATTTTTTCAGAATAAAAGATACAAATGAGCGCGCATATGAACGAGAGGAAGATAAATTAATGGATTTTGAAAATCAATTTTTATTTGGAATGGATAATCCGTTGCAAATGGTTTTAAATTGCAACGAAAAATCTATTACAAAGTAATATTTTTTTGCAACGGATAATCCGTTGCAAATGATTTTAATTTGCAACTGAAAATCCGTTGCAAAGTAATTTTCATTTGCAACAGATAATCCGTTGCAAATGGTTTTAAATTGCAACGGCTATTCCGTTGCAAATGTAGATTGCAATGGAAAATCCATTGCAAAGTAATTTTCTTTTGCAATGGATTAGTTTGAAATTGCAATGGAATTCCGTTGCAAATGTGGATTGCAACGGAAAATTCGTTGCAAAGTAATTTTCATGTGCAACGGATAATCCGTTGCAGATGGTTTTAAATTGCAACGGAATTTTCGTTGCAAATGTAGATTGCAACGACAAATCCGTTGCAACCGTTGCAAAGTAATTTTCTTTTGCAACGGATAATCTGTTGCAAATGACTTTAAATCCGTTGCAATCTACAACCTATGTTTTTTTTTCGAGAATTTGTTTAGCAAATTATTGCAAAAATCCGTTACAAACAGGTCATTTTTCTAGTAGTGTGAGTTGGCAGGTTAGACAACTAGTTTGTTGTGAAGTAGGCTAGGGGAGACACAACAGTGTGGAGCAGTTACTGCTCCGAGGGAAAACTGGCTTGTCATGCTACAGGTCTGGAAAAGTCAATTTCTGCTATAATCTTGTATGTTAGTACTCATGGTATAGGATTATATATATATATATATATATATATGAGAGTAGCATGCAAGTTCTGGGGGTAGAACAGATGTATATAACACTCACACCCTTTTAAGTTAATAAAAATGTATGGATGAATTTCTGTAATTTCTTGTGTGCATGTGGTTGTTCGAGTTTACTTGTGTATTCCGCTTATTTACAATATTAAAAGAGTGGGGAAACTCTTGAGTTTATGGGACAACTAGTTATAGATAAATTGGTGAGCAAAAAAGCCAGTCTAGCAGGGTTTGATTGCCGCGCCGGGCAAAATTTTTGACAAGAAAATTGACCCTGTGATATTCTATGTCATGTCGAGTTAGCTCTCGTATATTACAGAACAGTAGGTCAATTACATGACCACAGGTGCTTCGGAAAACAAACCCTGCTTTTGAAGAGTCCAATAAATTAATTTCAATCTTTGACCGTGCCTGTACACTCATGACTATCTTAACAAAATTTCCAAATGCCCAGTTAAACAGTCAGAAAAGAAAAGAAATCCACGAACCAAGTAGCAAGTGGGTACTTAATTCGCCAATTCTCGGTGCTTATAGTGCTTCCAGAGCAGCCACTAGGACAAAAATATCATAAACTTCGCATCTGCACCCACTATCCTTGCAACAGCCACAGTCATCCCACCTCTTCAACCTCCCATTTCTGCTTTTCGTCTCCTCCATCTCTGCCATTGCTGGAACTCTGACTCTCATAGCTATCTGCACAGAAGGGGGCTTGACATCATCAGGAACAATGCCCTTGTTTGGGACCATCCTCACCCACTTTTCCATTTCTAGCTTCGGTGACTCAAGAACTGTTTTCCATGGAACCTCGGCTCTGCCTAGGAGTTGTGACCTTCTTACTTTACCAAGGACAGGATGTGTGCTTCTCCATCTGAGCTCGAAAACTACGGTTTGTTGCTTTAGGCTGTTGATGGAGTCTTGAGTTCCTGAACACTGCAATGAGAAAGACTCGTTCCAGAAGAGGTCGGCCTTTGCGGAGATTTCTCGGCTGTTTAGTTGGGCTCTCTTGTTGTTTCCTGTAGAGAGATAGTATCTCACAAAAAGGCTCCCGTGAGACTTGAATTCCACATTCTTTGCTTGCAGAATTTCTATCTCACAGCTAAGACTAGTCATGAGACCTTGAGTAGCGGCACCAGTACCCATGTTGAGAGAGAGAGAGAGAGATTGGTTTTCTTGAGAAGAGAAGCTTTGGTTTGTTTGGTGAATGGAAGCCATGGATTATGGAGTTGTATATGTAGATGCATGCAAGGCCAAGGATATCGGTGGGAAGGTGGCGGTTGCTTATGTGGAAGCTGCTTCCATCGATCTATAAAAATAATAAGCAAGTTGTGGAGAATATCACCTTCAAGATCTTAGCAGGGAAGTTTAATAATAGCATGAACTAAAAAGGGAATCAAATGAAACTGTGGGGGAGATTTTATTTCACTAAAATAAGTTTTTGGATAACCTAATTTCACTCTCTCAAGTTGCCAACAGCATTGGGTGCCACTAGTTCTTGCCATCCATGTTAATTGAGAAACCGAGGGGGGTTCAGGATTCTGTATGATTCACGTAGAAATCATTCTTATCCTTCTAATTTCTTAGAGTTAAAAAAAAAATATAAGTTTTTATGAATCTTGAAAGGCAGGATATCTTAATTTAGTTTTTGCGATCCATATAACTGATAAATTAGGTGGGCTCAAGATTCTGTATTATCCACATAGAAATCATTCTTCTCCTTTATTTTGTTTAGAATTAAAAAAAAAAAGCAGTACTATTCAAATCTAAGTTCGTCCCTTTTACTAGTTTACTGTATAGCATTCTTTAAAAAACATTATGTGAATATATATATATAATATAGTCTAGAAAAAACAATTTCAAAATCTTCCAACTTGATTATTATTTTTACTCGAATTTCAAATTAAATCACAAGAGAGTTGTTTTGATATGAATTATTGACTTCATAAATCCAAAGACAACTCGAATAACATATAAAAATATGGTTTGTTTTTAATAAGAATTCAAGATGACATCATTCTTTCTTCTAGTGTTGAAACAATGATAAATTTGATCAAGTCAGGCTTGACAACCTAACTTGTCAAACTTATGTTTAGGTCATGAATTTCATTGAATTTTATAATAATTTCAATTGTATTTCATTACATAATTAAAAAAAAAAGAGAAATATATTAGCACGATTCATATGAGTAGTGCATGCAGATTGTTTTGATCATTTTAATAATATTCTTATCCCAAAAAAAATTGCAATAGAAAGTTTTTGGTGGCCAGTAGGGAAACTTCGAAAAATATCCTAACTTGTGTTCTTGTTTCTATTCAATCAAAACAAGTAAAATATCAAGAAATGAGTATTTCATAATTATATTTAATTGATTAATTTAATTTTAAAGTATCTTTTCAAAACCTGAATTTAACAAATAAAGAGACTAACAAAACTGGGTCATTTTCTAAATGAGTGATAAATTCTATTGAACAAATATTAAAATTATACTTTAAAATGACCCAGTTTTTATATATTGAATATAATTGAACAAATATTATAACTTAAAAATTACAGTTCAG
Source organism: Salix exigua (assembly GCA_032356905.1). Lineage (NCBI taxonomy): Eukaryota > Viridiplantae > Streptophyta > Magnoliopsida > Malpighiales > Salicaceae > Salix > Salix exigua. The sequence continues at coordinate 15,737,655 of CM063594.1, read as the reverse complement.
GTTTCCCTATTGTTGGTTCAAAAATCAATAGAAAATTATACTCCATGATGAGTTCAAAAGCAAGCTACACAACTGCTAAAATTACAATTTAACTTATAAATTCAAAATAATATATTTTTTGTAAAAATATTGTGCTAACAACATGTTTGATCAATCCATGTAAACCTTCCAAATTCAACACTCAGGTAATGAGACTATAATAACCCCAACCAAAACAAATTCAGAAATTTAATTATCAATAAATATATTGTTGGATGATGAGATTGGGATGAATTCAATCTAAAAATACACAAAAAAATATTTTGAATCAAAATGAATTTGAACAGAAATATAAAAATATCATTAGTAGTTTGGCAAGACCTTTCTAAACATTGGTTGCCCTAAAAATTTAACTTGTGATGTAACAATATAACAAGATAATCCTCGTATAATTTCATAATAATCAAATAATTAGACCGAGAGATATGATTGATACCATAAAATTAGAAAATATATTTAAAAAAACAGTACTTGGTCGAAACAGAAAGGCTAGAAAAGAACCAATATATTCCAACTAGAATTTTGATAGAATTTATATAATTGACCAAGATTTTGAGCGAGATGAAATCTATTATGATTTGATATGATTGTCACTTCAAACAAAAAATAATTGATACTTTTATTTTGGTTTATGTACCCAATTTTGGGTTACTCTCCAAATCTATCCAAAAAAAAAATAAAAAAAATAAAAGGGGGCCAGTGTCGGTAGGAAAATCAAGGCGGAAATTTTTGACATTTTTGAAAGCTCGATCGTACTTCTTTTGTGCCCAAAAATGAAAGAAAATACAGATTCAAGCCTAAAGTAATTTATTATTGGATATATCTATGTAAAAATTAAGTCGAAAGATATAATTATATTTTTATGGGCCAATTCGATTTAATCATTGCCCAATTTAAAAATATAATTATGTTTGAGAATTACTTTAGGGTCCAAATGAAGGGTTTAATTAAGTGCAATGACTTAATTATACTTTAAATTGGTCAAATTAATTTTATTAAAGGCCTAGTCATTGAGAAACCAAGTTCTTGAATTTAATTCGGGTTCAACTGACGAGATTGGAATTTTCATAGATCGAATTGAATTTTTTTTCAAGCCAATTATGCGAAATCAGGGGTCAAATGGAATGAATTGAGAGTCGTCAATTGAGGTTTAAATCACGCAGATTAGAAATCAAAGACCAAAATAAAAAGGCACTCAAAGCTAAGGATGCTCTCAAAATTCTGACGGGGATACAATTGCATAAGATTAAAACTTTAAAGCTAATTGAGGATACAATTAGAACAATTATAAATTTAGGGACCAAATCGTACTTTCATCTTCCCAAAATTAAAATTACATGTGCCTGCACTATTCCAGCACTTGAACAATGCAAGGCACGCCTCTGCAGCCACTGCAAAAATGCAGGGGCAGAGGAGAAACTCCACACGATATGCATGCCCCTGTCCCTTATAATTGCACCATTCGAAGGCATTGGAGGGGATGAAAAAAAAGGAGAAAAAATTGAGAGACAGAACAGACGAAAGAAAAGAAAAGCATAACATTGGAGTAGAGAGGAGGAGAAAACAAAGGAAAAATCGAGATTTACTTAACCAAATTGCACTTAAAAAACTAGACAAGAATTTTTCTTCGTCTCTGCCATTGACACCCGAGATGTGCAGGTTTAATTTGGAAAACCAAATGTAATGTTTCAAATATTTATCAACATAAATAGAGACCAATTTTAAAATTTGGGAAAATTTTATTAGTCTCGTTGGAAAACGAGGGGGGCTGGCTCAAGAAAACCATAATAATTTATATTGCTTAACTATTGCAAGGGGTTATATTTTGTTTCTTTTTGCGGAACCAATGGCATTTGTTTTATTAGTATTATTTTTTTTACCATAGGTTTAAGGTTGGATAAATCACTCAAGATTTGCACTAAAAAAATGATTTTGCAGCTGCAGTGAAAATCCTTTTCTTCAAAACAGTTTTCATCAAATCGATTGTGGGTAAATTCCATCCATCAAAAAGATTTTTTCTCACTTTAGATCCTTCATGAAAGTTGTAATCTTGCACGTGTGGATGAATTTGGATTTTTGAATTGCCTTATTTGGATATCAAAATCACAATATATTCGCGTTAGAATGTCTAGTGTAAAAATTAAAAAACAATTCAAGTCCTTCAAAATAGTGTTGACCAAGCAGATTGCAGGTTAATTTTGTCCATTAAAAATATTTTCTATCACTTTATGTTCTGCATGAAAGTTGTAGTATTGCATGAAAATACAAATTTTGAGCTTTGAATTGCCTTATTTGGATATCAAAATCACATGATATGTCAACTTTAATGTCTAACATAAAAGCAGAAAATCCTGCCACAAGAGTTACTGTTCATCGTCACTTTGAAACAACCCCTGCCTACAACTTCTTCCATTTTCACCACAAGTTTCCATTTAGTTTTCAAGATTTTCTCACTTAATCTTTGATCTTTAAATCATGTTTTTTCTTCATTAAAATCACAAATTGTCAACAAAAATATTTATTTCCATTTTTTTTTATCTAAGTGCAGAAAAAATATAAATCTTGCATCCTTGATTAAATGCACTAAATCTACCCTAAATAAGAGTTATGTCTAGGCTATATATACCCTTTCCATATTGACTTAAAAAAAGAGGAAATAAAAAAGGAGTGAAAAAGAGGAAAATAAAAGGAGGAAAGAAAAGAGAAGGAGAAGAAGAAAGAATAGAGAGAAGAGAGAAAGAAATGAAGGAAGATCATGAGATAGTATCTCTGTTGACTTAAATGGTGCAATTATAGGGGACGGGGGCATGCATATCGTGTGGAGTTTCTCTCTATCCCTACGCAACCCCGATTGTACTTCCTCCCGTCTGCCACCACCAACTTTGCATCGGTTGATCAAAGGGTTCCAACAATCATCACCTCTGTCCTTTAGCTACCAAGTAAGGCCCCATGCATGCTTACTTTAAGGTATATATTTGCTTTATATTTTAGATATATCAATCTTGTATTGAGAATACTTGATTTTCGGCAATGCAGCAAATATACATATATACCAAAATCAAATGTTTTCATGCATATGGCCAATTGATTAATGTATCTTGAACACTCTTTTTTGAAAGAAAAAAAATATGTTCAAATTAAAATAAAATGTGTTTTTATCATGGATTTTATAAACACGAGAAAAAAATATTTTCTTGCATTTGTGGATTTTACAACATGTTTGTAAATTGCAAAAGGTACTGGCCAATATTGCAAAAATACAAAAATATTTTTTTCTTAGGGATTCATATTATTTACTTTTAATATCTGGGTAAAGAAATCTCAAAGGGTTTAATATCCAAAATATTAGTAGGGATAATCCGTTATTATTCACCGTTAATATTATGATAAAGAAACCCTACAGTGGTAAATAACCAAAATATTTTTCCAAGAATAACAAGTCATTATTATTTAATCAACACATCTTTAAAATAAACCCTAATTATAATTGGGGACATTTGAATTTTTGATTTCATGGTTTACGAGCCGTAAAATTATGAAATATTAAGGCAAAAATTGGTTTTTAAAACGCTATGAATTTCCTCTAATCTTTTTGTTCCTTTTTCTTGCGATTTACGAGTCGTGAACACTTGAAATACTAATGTGAAAATGAGCTTTTAACCCCAATGAATCTCTTTAGATTTCTATGATAGTTGTCTCTTAATTCATAGGTTGTAAATTTATCATCGAAACATCCTTTTCCTTGCGAACCTATCCTACGAAAATTGATTAGATAGCACCAACACCATAACAATCATAAGGCAACCCAAAACACTAGCAATTTACATAGGTAGAGCATATTAGGGATGCTAAAACCTTCCATTTATGCAACCAGACCCATGCCTTAGAGTCTCTACAAATCCAGTTATGTTTTCTAGTAACCATAATAGTAGGTGGCGACTCCATTTTTCACACACAAAAAAACTCAACATGAATCCTCGCTCACAGGGAGGGTCACCGCGACACCACGCTCTTGCAGAGGGAGCAACAAACTTGTCTTGGGTTATCAACAATAAATAGATTTTACATTTACGGGGGATGATAACTCTTGTATAGACAAGTTTGAAATCACAAAGGCTTTCCATATGTCTTTGTAAGCACATGGAAATTAGTGCTGAAGTTTTCCATATCACCAAAAAACATGTTACACCACTCTAAGAACTAATGTCTTAGCCAATATTGTCAATTCTAATTTCGGTTGAGGCTTTATTTTTTTTTATTGAAATGGAGTATTTTGGTTTTGGAGTGTTTTGATGTTGTTCTGTTTATATATATATATATATATATATATATATATATATATATATATATATATATATATATATATATATATGTATATATATATATATTCATAAAATTTAGTTCAAATCAGAAAATAAAATTATTTAGAATCATGCAATTTAATCTAAAAAAGACACAATAAAAGGATTTTTCTGAATAAAATTATAAGTATGTATAATATTATAAGAATATCATTATCAATCTCACAAGGTAATTATATTCTCTGATTGTTATAAAATTTTAACATACTATATAAAAATATGTTAAGAGACTCCTCATAAAATTCATCTCAATCTAAAGTTTCGATTAAAATTATGATTGATATTGTAAAATTATTTATTATTTAAAAAATACCATTTGGCCGAAACAGAACGGGTAAAACAAAACGAGAATATTTCGGCTGACATTTGAGCAAAATCTCTAGAATAAACCTAAATTTTAAATGAGATAAAGATTATGTTTTATCTCGTTTTTTTTAATTTGTATGAAAAGCTTGAAATAAAATAAAATTAACATTACGTACGGGTCATAGTCATGGGCTAGCCAGTATTTTAGCTTTCGTATATTGCAGAACAATAGACCATTTAGAGTCAACAAGATAAAATACAATATAAAGAAAAAAAATTAAATTTTAATTTTAATATGTATTGCTATTAAACTTACATATTTTTAAAAAATAATCAAATGTTAGTATTATACTTTAGTGTATATTGAGGGTTGGTTTTTTAAATCACAATAATAATTATTTTTATCTCTATATATCTTCGTTGAATAAATTTAGAATTGAATTTTTTTTTGTAAGTATATTTTAAAAATAAAAAAAATATTTTTTCAAGTAAATCTTAGTAAAGCTATAGAAAATAATTGGAGAGACCAGCCTTTCTTGGGCCAAAAAATCATGATTTCTTTTATCAAGTCGGAGTGCCGGTCCCCTTACGGGTTAGCCCGTTCATTAATTTATAGCCCGAACCCGAACAATGATGCCCGGTTTAAAAGCTGGATAACCGAGTGAGGACTGAAAAACTCCAGTCTCTCCATCTTTCTGAGAGTTTTGTGAGGAAAGATGACGGCGAATGCAGAAGGTGGAGCTCCAGAGGTTACTCTGAAGCTAGAAATCAATGGATTCCTTCACTGTTGAGGAGCTTCTCTCTCTCCCTACGCCTTTTATTTTATTATTGCATCATATCACTTTTCAAATACAGAAATTATATATAAAGAGTTTTTTTTATGCGAGTCTAAAAAATACATTTTTGTAATTTCAGATAAGCGAGTAAAATTTTAGTTGTCTCAGGTTTCTACAAGGAACATATGACCTAACTCACACTTGAAATCTGATGCGAACGTTGTATGACACAGCTACTTGGGGATGATTTTAATTGTTAATTGGTAATGAGAGAGAATGATTGTGAAGAATAATTGTAATTGTTTAGTTATTAAAATTTTAATTGAATATACAAAAAAAATATATAGATTTTAATGCGTAAATAATTAAATAACAGTCGATTTTATATTAATTTTAGTGATGCTGTATATTTACTTGTACAAGTAAACGCTCATCTGGATCGCCTGGTGATCTGTAAGTTTGAATTTTTGATGTGGATGCATCTTAGGGTTCATCTTCCATTATAAAACTGTGGAGAGCAATTGTAGCAGGCACCAGCGGGTCATCTCCCACATGCAAGCAGAGGCATCATATCTCCACGCTCGTAAGAAAATAAGGAACTGGTCACCTAATCCCATGTGAAAGATGCCTCTCTAACATTTGACTGTTCAAACGTGTTATTTCAACGATCCTTTAAAGAAATGTGCATGATTGTATCATCCACACAAGTTTCAAATTTGTGCCCTAAAAGCTGGACATTTCACATGCTATGAGCCCTCCACTATTTACTGTTTAACTACGTGCATGCAGCCCCAACCTCACATAGACGGAAGCAGTGACTCAAATGAACAGTGTGTGAACAGCAACATGCCTAGCTATTTTAGCTATATGTAATTACATGACCACAGGTGCTCTGGAAAACAAACCCTCCTTTTGAAGAGTCCAATAAATTAATTTCAACCTTGATCGTGCCTGTACACTCATGACTACCTTAACAAAATTACCAAATGTTCAATTACAATTCAGAAAAGAAATCCTCGAACCAAGTAGCAAGTGGGTACTTAATTCGCCAATCCTCGGTGCTTATAGTGCTTCCAGAGCAGCCACTAGGACAAAAATATCATAATCTTCGCATCTGCACCCACTATCCTTGCAACAGCCACAGTCATCCCACCTCTTCAACCTCCCATTTCTGCTTTTCGTCTTCTCCATCTCTGCCATTGCTGGAACTCTGACTCTCATAGCTATCTGCACTGAAGGGGGCTTGACATCATCAGGAACAATGCCCTTGTTTGGGACCATCCTCACCCACTTTTCCATTTCTAGCTTCGGTGACTCGAGAACTGTTTTCCATGGAACCTCGGCTCTTCCTAGGAGTTGTGACCCTCTTACTTTACCAATGATTGGATGTGTGCTTCTCCATCTGAGCTCGAAAACTACGGTTTGTTGCTTTAGGCTGTTGATGGAGTCTTGAGTTCCTGAACACTGCAATGAGAAAGACTCGTTCCAGAAGAGGTCGGCCTTTGCGGAGATTTCTCGGCTGTTTAGTTGGGCTCTCTTGTTGTTTCCTGTAGAGAGATAGTATCTCACAAAAAGGCTCCCGTGAGACTTGAATTCCACATTCTTTGCTTGCAGAATTTCTATCTCACAGCTAAGACTAGTCATGAGACCTTGAGTAGCGGCACCAGTACCCATGTTGAGAGAGAGAGAGATTGGTTTTCTTGAGAAGAGAAGCTTTGGTTTGTTTGGTGAATGGAAGCCATGGATTATGGAGTTGTATATGTAGATGCATGCAAGGCCAAGGATATCGGTGGGAAGGTGACGGTTGCTTATGTGGAAGCTGCTTCCATCGATCTATAAAAATAATAAGCAAGTTGTGGAGAATATCACCTTCAAGATCTTAGCAGGGAAGTTTAATAATAGCATGAACTAAAAAGGGAATCAAATGAAACTGTGGAGGAGATTTTATTTCACTAAAATACTTTTTTGGATAACCTAATTTCAGTCTTTCAAGTTGCCAACAGCATTGGGTGCCACTAGTTTTTGCTATCCATGATAACTGAGAAACTGAGGTGGGTTCAAGATTCTATATGATTTCATTGGATTTTATATTAAATTTCAAGGGGTAGATCTTATTTTACTAAATGAAGTTCTTATGAATCTTATTTTACTAAATTAAGTTCTGATGAACTTGAAAGGCATGATATCTTAATTTAGTTCTTGCGATCCATGATAACTGAGAAACCTAGGTGGGTTCAAGATTCTGTGCGATTCGCATAGAAATCATTCTTATCCTTCTATTTTGTTTGGAATTAAAAAAAAGGGAATACTATTCAAATCCAATTTCGTCCCTTTTACTAGTTTACTGTATGGCACTCCATAAAAAAGTTTTTTGAATATTTATATTTAGACTACCAGAATTATTTGATATATTTTTATTAAATATGGTCTAGAAAAAACAATCTCAAAACCTTCCAACATGATCATTTTTTTTACTCAAATTTCAAATTAAATCATAAGAGAGTTGTTTTGATATGAATTATTGACCTCATAAATCCAAAGACAACTCAGATAACATATAAAAATATGATTCGTTTTTAATAAGAATTCAGGATGACATCCCTCTTTCCTCTAGTGTTGAAACAATGATAAACTAGATCAAGTTAGGTTTCACAACCTAACCCGTCAAACTTATGACTTACATCAAGAATTTCATTGAATTTTATTATAATTTTAATTGTATTTCATTAAATGATTAAAAAAAATAGGAATATGGTTGCATAGTTTATTTGAGTAGTGCAAGCAGAATGTTTTGATATTTTTAATAATATTCTTATCCCAAAAATAATAAATTGCGATAAAAACTTTTTTGTAGCCAATTGGGAAACATCGAAATATCCTCAGTTGTATTCTTGTTTATATTCGATCCAGATAAATAAAATATCATGAAATGAGAATTTCATAAATATATTTAATTGATTTTAAAAGTATCTTTTAAAAAACCTAAATTTAACAAATAAAAAGACTAAAAAAACTTGGGGGTCATTTTCTAAATGAGTGATAAATTCTATAGGATGTGATATATATATATTCAACAAATATTGAGATTATAGATTCAAGTTTTAAGCATAAATTAAAAAATTAGGAGCTAAATCGATATGACCTAATCGACTTGATGAGTATAATATAAAAATATTAGTAGTAGTCTCCCAAGACCTTTCTAAAATTGGCTGCCCTAAAACAATTTTTACTAAGGAAATTGCAGGTAGCTTTTGTCCATCAAAATTTTTTTTTATCACTTTGTGATCTTTATGAAAGATCTAGTACTATATGAGTAGATGAACTTGGGATTTTGAATGGACCGATTTGGATATCAAAATCATAAGATATCTTTGTTTTTAATGTCTAGTATAAAAGAAGAAAATCTTGTCGCAAGAATGATTTTGACCCAATATGTGCAGGTTTTGTTCGCAAAACAAAATTTAATGTTTCAAGGATTTATTGGGATAAAGAGAGACTAATTTTAAAATTTGGTAAAATTTCAATAGTCTGATTGGAAAAGGATTGGGGCTAGTTCAAGAAACATCACAATAATTTATGTTACTCGATTTTCGCGAGGAATTATATTTTGTTTCTTTTAGTAGAACTGGTGGGTTTGTTTTATTAGTATTGTTTTTTCCCATAAGTTTAAGGTTGTATAAATCTCTCAAGATTTGCACTATAAAAATGATTTTTTTCATTGTTGTAAAAATCCTTTTCTTCAAAACAGTCTTGACCAAGAAGATTGTGAGTAGATTTCATCCATCAAAAAGATTTTTTTCTCACTTCAATTCCTTCATAAAAATTGTAATCCTGCACGTGTGGATGAATTTGGGTTTTTGAGTTGCCTAATTTGGATATCATAATCACAAGATATTCATATTAGAATATATAGTGTAAAAGTAGAAAAATCCCAAGTCCTTCGGAACAATTTTGACCACGCAGATTGAGAGTTGATTTTATCCATCAAGATGATTTTATAACACTTTGTGTTCTTCATGAAAGGTGTATTACTTCATATGTATATGAATTTGGAGTTTTGAATGGCCCAATTTGGATAGTAGAATCATAAGATATCTCCGTTTTAATGTCCAATGTAAAAGTAGAAAATCCTACCATGAGAGTTTACTATTCATCGTCACATTGAAACAACTTATGCCTGCAACATCTTCCCTTTTCAATGCAACTTCCCATTAAGTTTCCATGATTTTCTCAATTAATCTTTGATGTGCAAATCATGTTTTTTCTGCATCAAAATTAGAGGATGTCAATTAGAATATTTCTTTTCCTATTTTGTTTATCTAATTGCAGAGAAAACATAATCTTGCATCCTAGATTAAATGCACTAAATTTTCCCTAAATAAGAGCTTTTTCTAGGCTATATTTACCCATTTCCTGTTGAACTAAAAAAAAAAGAGGAAAACATAGGGAGAAAAGAACAAAAAGAGAAGGAAAAGAAATAGGAGAGAAAAGAGAGAAAGAAAGGTAGGAAGATCACAAGAAGGGGGGGGGGGGTTGTGAACAAAGAAAGACAGCTGCCCTTTCCCCTTCATCTCACCCTCTCTTTTAGCAAACGACTGAGTACATCCCTGATCATACTTCTTCATGTCTATGACCACCAGTTTTGCATCCCTAGAAGTTGTGATCACCCATGGCGCAGGGTTCCAGCAAGCATAACCTTTGTCCTTCAATCACCAAGTAAGGCCCCATGCATGCTTAATATAAGGTATGTACTTGTTTTATATTTTTAAAATACCAATCTTATATTAAGAATACTCGATTTTTAGCGTGATGTGGAATACATACATACATATACATACATATACATATACATACATACAGCGTGATGTGGAATACATACATACATATACATACATATACATATACATACATACATACATACATGTATATGTATGTATGTATGTATGTATATGTATATGTATGTATATGTATGTATGTATGTATGTATGTATGTATATGTATGTATATACCAAAAACAAATGTTTTCATACATATGGTCAATATGCTGACATATCTTGAACATTCTTTTTTGAAAAAAAAAATATTCGGAGTTTAAAAGAAAATATGTTTTAGCATGGATATCATAAACACAAAAATTACATGTTTGTAAATTCCAACGGGTATTGGCAAATCTTCCAAAAATCTTATTTTTTAGGGATTCATATTATTTACTGTTAATATCTAGGTAAAGAAATCTCAAAGGAGTTGATATCCAAAAGATTATTGGGGATAATTCGTTATTGTTCACCGTTAATATTTGGATAAAGAAACCCTAAAGTGGAAAATATTCAAAATATTTTCCCAAGAATAACAAGGCATTATTATTTAATCAACACATCTTTGAAAAAAGTCTTGATTATAATAAAGGAAATTTCTATTTTTGACTCCACGGTTTATGTGCCGTAAAAGTATGAAATATTAAGGGAAAAATAAGTTTTTAAAATGCTCTAATTTCCATAGATTTCTAATATTTGTTCCTTTTCCTTGCGATTTACGAGTCGTGAACACTTGAAATACTAAATTGAAAATGAGCTTTTAAGCCCATTGAATCTCTTTAGATTTCTATGATAGTTGTTTCTTAATTCATAGGTTATAAATTTATCATCTATATTTTTGCTTCTTTACCTTGCAAACCTATCCTAAAAAAATTGATTAGATAGCAATAACATCATAGCAATCATAAGGCAAACTAAAACACCAAGGAACTTACCTTAAGTAGATCGTACTAGGGGTGTTAAAACTTTCTCTGTACACAACCAATCCCTTACCTTAAAATCTCTAAAAGACCAGTTACATTTTCTACTAATTATAATACTAGGTGGCGACTCTCTTTTTCACAAAACAAAAAAACAAAATCCGACATGAATCCTCGCTCATGGGGAAAGTCATCATGACGTCATGCTCTCATGGAGGGTGTGACAAACTTGTCCTAAGTTATCAAGTATAAACAAATTTTACATTTGATGATAACACTGCATTGTAGACAAGTTGGCAATGGCAAAGGCTTTCCACATGTCTCCGCAAGCACATGAAATTAGTGCTGAAGTTTTCCATATCACCAAGAAATATATTATACCACTCTCAAAAGCCTTGTATTATCAATTCTGTTTCAGTTGATATTTCATTATTTCAATTGCAACATAATGTTTTGGTTTCAGAGTGTTTTGGCGTGTCGTTTTATGATTATATTTTTTAAGTATATATATAATTAAATATATTAATTCAAAAAATTAGTTTAAATCCCAAAATAATATTTTTTAGAATTGTACAATTTAATCTAAAAAAGACAGAATAAAATGATTTTTCTGAGCAAAATTATGAACATGTTTAATATTAAAAGAATATCACCATCAATTTCGCAAGGTCATTATATTCACTTATTGCTCTAAAATTCTAACATAATATATAAAAATATATAAAGAGACTTCTCGTAAAATTTTATATTAATCTAACAGTTGGATTAAAAGATATAATTGATATTATAAAATTATTCATTATTTAAAACAAAATCTATTTGGTTAAAATGGATTAGCATAACAAAACCACCGGAAACATCCGGCCGAAATTTGAGTACAATTTTGAGAACAAACAAAACTTTTAATCAAGATAAAAACTACATTTTTTTAATTAATATAAAATATTTTTTACATTTTGACTTAGCCATGGGCTAGCCTTAGCTCTCGAATATTACATAACAATAGACCATATAGAGTCAATTACATGACCACAGGTGCTCTGGAAAAACAAGCCCTACTTTTTGAAGAGTCTAATAAATTAATTTCAACCTTGATCGTGCCTGTACACTCATGACTACCTTAACAAAATTACCAAATGTTCAATTACAATTCAGAAAAGAAATCCTCGAACCAAGTAGCAAGTGGGTACTTAATTCGCCAATCCTCGGTGCTTATAGTGCTTCCAGAGCAGCCACTAGGACAAAAATATCATAATCTTCGCATCTGCACCCACTATCCTTGCAACAGCCACAGTCATCCCACCTCTTCAACCTCCCATTTCTCCTCGTCTTCTCCATCTCTGCCACTGCTGGAACTCTGACCCTCATAGCTATCTGCACTGAAGGGGGCTTGACATCATCAGGAACAATGCCCTTGTTTGGGACCATCCTCACCCACTTTTCCATTTCTAGCTTCGGTGACTCGAGAACTGTTTTCCATGGAACCTCGGCTCTGCCTAGGAGTTGTGACCTTCTTACTTTACCAAGGACAGGATGTGTGCTTCTCCATCTGAGCTCGAAAACTACGGTTTGTTGCTTTAGGCTGTTGATGGAGTCTTGAGTTCCTGAACACTGCAATGAGAAAGACTCGTTCCAGAAGAGGTCGGCCTTTGCGGAGATTTCTCGGCTGTTTAGTTGGGCTCTCTTGTTGTTTCCTGTAGAGAGATAGTATCTCACAAAAAGGCTCCCGTGAGACTTGAATTCCACATTCTTTGCTTGCAGAATTTCTATCTCACAGCTAAGACTAGTCATGAGACCTTGAGTAGCGGCACCAGTACCCATGTTGAGAGAGAGAGAGATTGGTTTTCTTGAGAAGAGAAGCTTTGGTTTGTTTGGTGAATGGAAGCCATGGATTATGGAGTTGTATATGTAGATGCATGCAAGGCCAAGGATATCGGTGGGAAGGTGACGGTTGCTTACGTGGAAGCTGCTTCCATCGATCTATAAAAATAATAAGCAAGTTGTGGAGAATATCACCTTCAAGATCTTAGCAGGGAAGTTTAATGATAGCATGAACTAAAAAGGGAATCAAATGAAACTGTGGGGGAGATTTTATTTCACTAAAATAAGTTTTTGGATAACCTAATTTCAGTCTTTCAAGTTGCCAACAGCATTTGGTGCCACTAGTTTTTGCGATCCATGATAACTGAGAAACTGAGGTGGGTTCAAGATTCTATATGATTTCATTGGATTTTATATTAAATTTCAAGGGGTAGATCTTATTTTACTAAATTAAGTTCTTATGAATCTTATTTTACTAAATTAAGTTCTTATGAACTTGAAAGGCATGATATCTTAATTTAGTTCTTGTTATCCATGATAACTGAGAAACCTAGGTGGGTTCAAGATTCTGTGCGATTCGCATAGAAATCATTCTTATCCTTCTATTTTGTTTGGAATTAAAAAAAAGGGAATACTATTCAAATCCAATTTCGTCCCTTTTACTAGTTTACTGTATGGCACTCCATAAAAAAGTTTTTTGAATATTTATATTTAGACTACCAGAATTATTTGATATATTTTTATTAAATATGGTCTACAAAAAACAATTTCAAAACCTTCCAACATGATTATTTTTTTTACTCAAATTTCAAATTAAATCATAAGAGAGTTGTTTTGATATGAATTATTGACCTCATAATCCAAAGACAACTCAGATAACATATAAAAATATGATTCGTTTTTTAATAAGAATTCAGGATGACATCCCTCTTTCCTCTAGTGTTGAAACAATGATAAACTAGATCAAGTTAGGTTTCACAACCTAACCCGTCAAACTTATGACTTACATCAAGAATTTCATTGAATTTTATTATAATTTTAATTGTATTTCATTAAATGATTAAAAAAAATAGGAATATGGTTGCATAGTTTATTTGAGTAGTGCAAGCAGAATGTTTTGATATTTTTAATAATACTCTTATCCCAAAAATAATAAATTGCGATAAAAACTTTTTTGTGGCCGATTGGGAAACATCGAAATATCCTCACTTGTGTTCTTGTTTATATTCAATCCAAATAAATAAAATATCATGAAATGAGTATTTCATAAATATATTTAATTGATTTTAAAAGTATCTTTTAAAAAACCTAAATTTAAAAAATAAAAAGACTAAAAAAAACTTGGTTCATTTTCTAAATGAGTGATAAATTCTATAGGATGTGATATATATATATATTCAACAAATATTGAGATTATATATTCAAGTTTTAAACATAAATTAAAAAATTAGGAGCTAAATCGATATGACCTAATCGAATTGATGAGTTCAAAAGCAAGCTACACAACTACTAAAAATACAATTTAACTTAGAAATTGAAAAATAATATTTTCTTTAAAAAATATTGCGATAACAACATATTTGATCAGCCGGGGTAAACCTTCCAAATTCAAGACCCATGTAATGAGGCCATAATAACCCCAACTAAAGCAAATCAAAATAAATTATGAAGTTTAATTCTCAATAAATATATTGTTGGATGATGAGATTGGGATGAATGCAATCTAAAAATACACAAAAAAATAACATTTTGAAAGAAAAATATTAATTTGAACAAAAATATAAAAATATTAGTAGTAGTCTCCCAAGACCTTTCTAAAATTGGCTGCCCTAAAACAATTTTGACTAAGGAAATTGCAGGTAGCTTTTATCCATCAAAAAGACTTTTTATCACTTTGTGATCTTTATGAAAGTTCTAGTACTATATGAGTAGATGAACTTGGGGTTTTGAATGGACCGATTTGGATATCAAAATCATAAGATATCTTTGTTTTTAATGTCTAGTATAAAAGAAGAAAATCTTGTCGCAAGAATGATTTTGACCCAATATGTGCAGGTTTTGTTCGCAAAACAAAATTTAATGTTTCAAGGATTTATTGGGATAAAGAGAGACTAATTTTAAAATTTGGTAAAAGTTCAATAGTCTCATTGGAAAAGGATTTGGGCTAGTTCAAGAAACATCACAATAATTTATGTTGCTCGATTGTCGCTAGGAATTATATTTTGTTTCTTTTCGTAGAAATGGTGGGTTTGTGTTTATTAGTATTGTTTTTTCCCATAAGTTTAAGCTTGTATAAATCTCTCAAGATTTGCACTATAAAAATGATTTTTTTCGTTGTTGTAAAAATCCTTTTCTTCAAAACAGTCTTAACAAAGAAGATTGTGAGTAGATTTCATCCATCAAAAAGATTTTTTCTCACTTCAATTCCTTCATAAAAGTTGTAATCCTGCACGTGTGGATGAATTTGGGTTTTTGAGTTGCCTAATTTGGATATCATAATCACAAGATATTCATATTAGAATATCTAGTGTAAAAGTAGAAAAATCCCAAGTCGTTCGAAACAATTTTGACCACGCAGATTGAGAGTTGATTTTATCCATCAAGATGATTTTATAACACTTTGTGTTCTTCATGAAAGGTGTATTACTTCATGTGTATATGAATTTGGAGTTTTGAATGGCCCAATTTGGATAGTAGAATCACAAGATATCTCCACTTTAATGTCCAATGTAAAAGTAGAAAATCCTACCATGAGAGTTACTATTCATCGTCACATTGAAACAACCTATGCATGCAACATCTTCCCTTTTCAATGCAACTTTCCATTAAGTTTCCATGATTTTCTCAATTAATCTTTGATGTACAAATCATGTTTTTTTTGCATCAAAATTAGAGGATGTCAATTAGAATATTTCTTTTCCTATTTTGTTTATCTAATTGTAGAGAAAACATAAATCTTGCATCCTAGATTAAATGCACTAATTTTTTCCTAAATAAGAGCTTTTTCTAGGCTATATATACCCCTTTCCTATTGAACTAAAAAAAGAGAGGAAAACATAGGGAGAAAAGAATAAAAAAATAAGGAAAAGAAAGAGAAGAGAAAAGAGAGAAAGAAAGGTAGGAAGATCACAAGAGAGGGGGGGGGGTTGTGAACAAAGAAAGACAGCTGCCCTTTCCCTTTCATCTCACCCTCTCTTTTAGCCAACGACTGAGTACAACCCCGATCATACTTCCTCATGTCTACGACCACCAGTTTTGCATCCCTAGAAGTTATGATCACCCATGGCGCAGGGTTCCAGCAAGCATAACCTTTGTCCTTCAGTTACCAAGTAAGGCCCCATGCATGCTTAATTTAAGGTATGTACTTGTTTTATATTTTTAAAATACCAATCTTGTATTAAGAATACTCGATTTTCAGCGTGATGTGGAATATATATATATATATATTCCAAAAACAAATGTTTTCATACATATGGTCAATATGCTGACATATCTTGAACATCCTTTTTTGAAAAAAAAAATATTCGGAGTTTAAAAGAAAATGTGTTTTAGCATGGATATCATAAACACAAAAATTATTGTTTTCTTGCATTTGTGAATTTTACAACATATTTGTAAATTCCAACGGGTATTGGCAAATCTTCCAAAAATCTTATTTTTTGGGGATTCATATTATTTACTGTTAATATCTAGGTAAAGAAATCTCAAAGAAGTTGATATCCAAAAGATTATTGGGGATAATTCGTTATTGTTCACCGTTAATATTTGGATAAATAAACCCTAAAGTGGAAAATATTCAAAATATTTTTCCAAGAATAACAAGTCATTATTATTTAATCAACACGTCTTTGAAAGAAGTCCTGATTATAATAACGGAAATTTCTATTTTTGACTCCACGGTTTATGAGCCATAAAAGTATGAAATATTAAGGGAAAAATAAGTTTTTAAAATGCTCTAATTTCCATAGATTTCTAATATTTGTTCCTTTTCCTTGCGATTTACGAGTCGTGAACACTTGAAATACTAAATTGAAAATGAACTTTTAAGCCCATTGAATCTCTTTAGATTTCTATGATAGTTGTTTCTTAATTCATAGGTTATAAATTTATCATCTATATTTTTGCTTTTTTACCTTGTGAACCTATCCTAAAAAAATTGATTAGATAGCAATAACATCATAGCAATCATAAGGCAAACTAAAACACTAAGGAACTTACCTTAAGGAGGTCGTACTATGGGTGTTAAAACTTTCTCTGTACACAACCAGTCCCTTACCTTAGAATCTCTAAAAGACCAGTTACATTTTCTACTAATCATAATACGAGGTGGTTACTCTCTTTTTCATAAAACAAAAAAACAAAATCCAACATGAATCCTCGCTCATGGGGAAAGTCATTGTGACGTCGTGCTCTCATGGAGGGTGCGACAAACTTGTCCTAAGTTATCAAGTACAGGGGAAGATAACACTTGCATTGTAGACAAGTTGGCAATGGCAAAGGCTTTCCACATGTCTCCTCAAGCACATGAAATTAGTGCTGAAGTTTTCCATATCATCAAGAAATATATTATACCACTCTCGAAAGCCTTGTATTAACCAATGTTGTCAATTCTGTTTCAGTTGATATTTCATTATTTCAATTGCAACAGAATGTTTTGGTTTCAGAGTGTTTTGGTGTATCGTTTCAGAGTGTTTTGGCGTGTCCATTTCAGGATTGTATTGTTTAAGTATATATATAATTAAATATATTAATTCAAAAAATTAGTTTAAATCCCAAAATAATATTTTTTAGAATTGTACAATTTAATCTAAAAAATACAGAATAAAATGATTTTTCTGAGCAAAATTATGAACATGTTTAATATTAAAAGAATATCACTATCAATTTCGCAAGGTCATTATATTTCCTTATTGCTCTAAAATTTTAACATAATATATAAAAATATATAAATAGACTCCTCGTAAAATTTTAACTCAATCTAACAGTCGGATTAAGAGATATAATTGATATTATAAAATTATTCATTATTTAAAACAAAATCAATTTAATCAAAATGGATTAGGCAGAACAAAACTGGAAACACCCGGCCGAATTGAGTAAAATTTTTAGAACAAACAAAACTTTTAATCAAGATAAAAACTACATTTTTTTAATTAATATAAAATATTTTTTACATTTTGACTTAGCCATGGGCTAGCCTTAGCTCTCGAATATTACATAACAATAGACCATATAGAGTCAATTACATGACGACAGGTGCTCTGGAAAAATAAACCCTACTTTTGAAGAGTCCAATAAATTAATTTCAACCTTGATCGTGCCTGTACACTCATGACTACCTTAACAAAATTACCAAATGTTCAATTACAAATCAGAAAAATCCTCGAACCACGTAGCAAGTGGGTACTTAATTCGCCAATCCTCGGCGCTTATAGTGCTTCCAGAGCAGCCACTAAGACAAAAATATCATAATCTTCGCATCTGCACCCACTATCCTTGCAACAGCCACAGTCATCCCACCTCTTCAACCTCCCATTTCTGCTTTTCGTCTTCTCCATCTCTGCCATTGCTGGAACTCTGACTCTCATACCTATCTGCACAGAAGGGGGCTTGACATCATCAGGAACAATGCCCTTGTTTGGGACCATCCTCACCCACTTTTCCATTTCTAGCTTTGGTGACTCGAGAACTGTTTTCCATGGAACCTCGGCTCTACCTACGAGTTGTGACCCTCTTAGTTTACCAAGGACTGGATGTGTGCTTCTCCATCTGAGCTCGAAAACTACGGTTTGTTGCTTTAGGCTGTTGATGGAGTCTTGTGTTCCTGAACACTGCAATGAGAAAGACTCGTTCCAGAAGAGGTCGGCCTTTGCGGAGATTTCTCGGCTGTTCAGTTGGGCTCTCTTGTTGTTTCCTGTAGAGAGATAGTATCTCACAAAAAGGCTCCCGTGAGACTTGAATTCCACATTCTTTGCTTGCAGAATTTCTATCTCACAGCTAAGACTAGTCATGAGACCTTGAGTAGCGGCACCAGTACCCATGTTGAGAGAGAGAGAGATTGGTTTTCTTGAGAAGAGAAGCTTTGGTTTGTTTGGTGAATGGAAGCCATGGATTATGGAGTTGTATATGTAGATGCATGCAAGGCCAAGGATATCGGTGGGAAGGTGACGGTTGCTTATGTGGAAGCTGCTTCCATCGATCTATAAAAATAATAAGCAAGTTGTGGAGAATATCGCCTTCAAGATCTTAGCAGGGAAGTTTAATGATAGCATGAACTAAAAAGGAAATCAAATGAAACTGCGGGGGAGATTTTATTTCACTAAAATAAGTTTTTGGATAACCTAATTTAAGTCTTTCAAGTTGCCAACAGCCATTGGGTGCCACTAGTTTTTGTGATCCATGATAACTGAGAAACCGGGGTGGGTTCAAGATTCTATATGATTTCATTGGATTTTAAATTAAATTTTAAGGGGGTTGTCCTATACAATCAACTTTATAAATTTAAAAATAAACTTAGATGACATGTAAAATTATAATTTTAGTTTTAAAATATTCAAGATTATGATGAATTTTAATATTAAAATAATAATAAATCAAACGAAACTAGATTTCATAATTTAATCTGTTAAATTTATAGTTTTGTTATGAATCTCATTTGATTATCTAACTTTTTTTATATCTCTTTTTATTATATGATTCACAAAAAAAAAAAAAAAAAAAGAGGGACGTTCTTGGACAATTCATACGAACAGTGGAAGCAGGTGATTTATCCTCAATTTTTTTGAATATTTTTTACACTTATTCCATTAATAATAAATTCCGAAAGATTTCGTTCTTACATGTACATAACCATGTAATCGATAGTTACCAATAAATGACTTAGAGGATGTTTGACACTATATTATGTTTTATGAAAAAAATGAAAAAAATGAAAAAAAAAATATTTTTTATTTTAAATTAAGGTATTTTAGTGTTTTTCGATCGTTTTCATGTGTTGATGTTAAAAATAATTTTAAAAAAATTATTTTTATACATTTATGAGAAAAAACACTTTTAAAAGTAACTACAACCACACTTCGAAAGAGGCACTTAGCATTATTAGTTAACTAGCTTGGACACCAATAATGTTTTTTGGCAAATAAGCTAGCATTAAAATTTCTTTTCTCAATCAAAACATATAAAATATCATTAAGTTATATTTATTAATTGGTTTAATTTTAAAATATCTTTAAAAAAAAACTTCAATTAACAAAGATAACCATTGAACCTATGTAATAAGAGGTGAGTCAACTTGGATTAACCCGCAAAATTTATGGTGTAAGTCATGAGATTGAGATAATCGAAAAAAAATGAAGAAAAACACAAAATTATAAAAAAACTAATGTTGAGAAATAAAATAAAATAAAAATAAACAAACAAAACTATCAACTCACGTTAAGTACCAAAATCGTTAGACTAGAAGCAACTTGCAAGTAAAAACTACAAAGCTCAACCCCTAACAAATCAAACATTGTAGTATAAAATGAGAAGAAAAAAAGTTAATTACACCAAATGATCTAATATGAAAAGATAGAAATTAAAATAATTGTTGTAAGAATAAAAATAAATTATAAGAAAAATATAAAATATCTACTGGCGAGTTAAATTGAAAAGAAAAATAATTTTAACAAAAAAATTAAAAAAAAATCAAAAGAATGAGGACCAAATTAAAAAAATATATAATATATGACAAACATAATTGAAGGACTAGATTCAAAATAAATAATTTCTTTTTACAAAAGAACTAACAAAATTAGAAATTAAAAAAATAAGGATAGAGGTTAGAATATCAATAACAAAGAGGATAAACCTACCATGTACGATCTCCTTCCACTCGCTGATGTGATGTATACAATACACATGCTAGTAGTTTTTTTTTTTTTATTTAATCAGTATCTGATTTCTATTAAAAGACCATAATACCCTTGATGAACCTGGCAATCACAACAAAAGCCCATGTACCCATGGTTTAAATTATTTTGATTTCAAGTGAAAGTATGTTATTACTATATTTTAAAAAAAATAAACAAATAAAAACACTCCTATTAGCTAGTTTTAGAAATTATGAGGTGAAGGTAAATAAATTATTTTACCATGCTTATTTAAAAAAAAATACTGATATATCTAATAAATGGTATAATAACTAATAAGTCATGTGAAAAGATTAGAATACTATTACAATTTTTTTAGAAAAAGGATATATAATTACACTATGAATAGTAAATTTTGAGCCATAAACTCATGTTCCACTACTGGAAATATTTTTTATTTAGTTTTAACATATATAATTTTTTATTTTGTATTTTAGTTTTTATTCTTTTATTTTTTGGTTTAGTTTCGATCCCTTGATTTTTTTGGTCCTTATGAGATAATTTTTTATTTTTTATTTGTATCTATACACCTCTGCTCTTAGTTTAGATTTTTATTTTTATTTGTATTAAATGTGGCTTGCATTAAAAAAACATAGTAAGTTTAGCTTTGGTGGTGTAAAATGAGAGAGAAAATATCTCTTATGCACGTATACAAAGATTATTTTGTATTTGTATATTATAAAAAAAACATATGCAATATCCTTAATAGCCCCAGATTTAACTGTTCATTTTTATCTTATTATAGGGTATTATGGTTATTTTACTGTACCTATAAATATTAAAAATCTAAAATATATCTAGACACATGGCTAAAATCATTGTTCACTAAGAGGTAAAATAGTAATTTCACTATTACAATCCACAATAATATGTGTTTAAATGCACAATGAATTTTACTATGCAAAATCCTAATCTCTTTTATCTTTTTAGCTAACAATAATATCTTAGTGAAGAATAGTTTAAAAAAAAAGTATAAATAATGTTTTTAGACATGACTCATGCAGAATGCAGAATGCAATTGATAAATTTCTAATACATGCACATTTTTTTAAACATAATGTTGCTATATATAAATGTAAAAGTAGAAAAGAACTGCAGCAATCCACAGTGTTTTATGAGAAGAGTTATAGTGCTATGTAAAAATAATTCTCTTAGACATGACTAAAGCAGATGCAGAATGCAATTGATGAATCTCTAGTATGTGCATATTTTTAAAAACATGATAGCTACCATGTATAAATGTCTAAGTGGGAAGGGAATTGTTCCCTTCCTCTGCACCCAGTTTTGATCTCCTCTGTGCATGTATGTCACCTCCGTGGTGTCTTACCTGCACACTGGTCTTACAAGGTGTTCAGTAGGTTCAGGCATTAGTTGTGATGCGTGTAAGTTAACCCGAACACCCCACTTATAAAAGAAAAACTAAAAAAAATGTATAAATGGGGAAAACATGTAAAAAAATAAAATTGGACACAGAGATTAGTCGCGGTGTGCATAAGTTGACCTGGATACCTGGTTATAAAAAAACAAAAAAAAGACAACCCAATTAAACAAAAGCATGGGAATCACTGTAGCAATCCACAATATTTTATGAGGAAGGCTATAGTGTTTTCCCCACACTATTTATATATATAACTAGCCAATACCCTAGCATAAAAAATATTAATTGTATGTATTTTTTATTATAATATAAATTTAGCCAAAATAATAAATTTGTGCAGAATTCTTGTGAATTTTATAAAATATATGAATTTATGAATTTTAAATCAATATAAATGTATTTGTTTAGTAGTTTTCAATGAAATAACCAGCATAAATTTATCATCATCATTAAAAAAACAAGAAGATCCGGATATCTGAATTATTGAATTCACTGGATTAAGATTATTTCATTTTATAATTCAATTTAAATCAAACAAAAACAAAATATAAATTGTGAAAATACCTGCAATAATTAAATAACAAAAATAAGTAGTTAATTTTCTTTCCACAAAAAGATGAAAATATAAATTGAAAATCCATCCTTACGTTATTGTCATTATCATTGCTATAACAGTTAAAATTACTATCAATATTATTGTCAAAACAATTAAAATCATTAAATTGTCCTGAAAAATAAAAAAGCAAAAGATTTTTATAAAAAAAAATAATCATTAAAATTATCATTATTATTGCGCAAATAATAATATTATAAAAATCATATGATCCAAAGAACAAATAAAAATAACGAAAGACACAAAAAAAAAATGAATAAAGGAAAAAAGGAAGCAATATTAATTTCAAAATGATTATCAATATAAATTAAAACTTAAAGATTGAACCGATTAAAAATAAAACCCCAATAAAAAAAGACAAAAACTAGAAGCATAAATGCATAAATACAAATTAAAAATAAACATTGTCCAAGAATACAAACAAAACCAAAGGAATTATATCAAATAAAAAATTTAAAGAATAAGGACCAAAATAAAAAATAAAATATATAATTAATTCCAGTTGAAGGATAAAATTGAAATAAATAAAAACCTTGTGACCAAAATAAATAATGGCATTTCTAAAGGTAATTGTTGTGTAATTTTATCAAAAAATTAAAAGAAAGATGATTGAAATGAAAAGTAGCATATATGACCAATTTCAATTGGAGGACCAAATTAAAACAAATCAAAACCTTTGTACCGAAAAATTAAAGGAACCAAAAAGAAATCAAAAATTAAAAGAATAAAGATTGAAATAAAAACCTCCATATATAATCAGTTTTAATTGAAGTACGCAATTGAAAACGATCAAACTTTCAATTAAAGAAATCAAGAAAAAAACTGAAATCAAAACCACAGGGACTAAAGTAAACATCCTACATACATCAGGGACCTAGACATAAGTTACGGTGGCAGGAGAGAGAAAACGAATAAACAACACAAAATCATTCATCGGCTTTACCCGAACACTGATGACAGGAACACGTCGCGAGGGCATGGTGGAGCACCACATGACACGGGAAAAGTGAATTTTTAACCATCTAAAAGCGCTACATGCGCCGCCCTAAGGGCTCATTCATTTGAAACACTGCGGGCACGTCTAAATGACACGCCTGCAATTCTTCAGAAAAAAAAACTAAAGTATTGGTTAATTACATACACACCATTGCACCTAATGATATTCACAAAAAAATCTGTGAGGAAAATACGGCTCTACGCCCGGATATTGTATGCTATTTTGTCTTTTCGGGTGTTATTTCAGTCGTTTAACTGTGCTTATAGTTTGGAAAAAACGAAACAACCCCTGGCCTCTGTGGTCATATTTTGTCGTTTTCATGGGTTATTTGCTTGAAATCCGGAAATGTCATCTATATCCCCTGAAAAATTCAAAAATGCCACCTATCCAAAGAGTTAAAATTTTTTGACTATGGAGTAAAATGATAATTTTATTGTAGTAATGAATAGTGAATTGAGTAAAAGAGACACGTGGTTTATAGTTTAGTTAATATATATATATATGATTTTAGCGTTTTTTATATGCAAAGTTTTCTTGTCTTTTTTGGATTAATATGTTGTTTATCCTTCTACCACGTACAAGTGTTGAGTTTCAGTAGTAAAAAAACAAAAAAGTAAAAAAAAAATCGAAATCTCTGCAAAAGGAACCTCCAACAAACTGAGAAATAATGCTATTAGAAATTTAGCACAGCATTTTAAGTCATCTAATCACAGGCTGCTTCTTCTTTTGGAATTTAACTTTAACTAAGCACGAAAAAGCAAGTATCATCATTATCAATATCAACAAGAGTGTGGTTTCATCAATCATCATTATCAATATCAACTAGAGTGTGGTTTCATCAATTCACTTTGGACCGTTGAGACGAAGACCTATCAAAAGAATCTCTCTTTTGAACCCTTGGAAAAAATCTTCTATCAGATAATCAGACAGCAAGATGATGCCACTTTACAACTTGGAAAGCCCACTGAAAAAGATTGCATGCATCTCTTAGAGATCCTCAAAGGTACCCACCCACTGTATCTCCATTACTATCGTATGGTCAAGAACCCTGAATTCTTCTTTTCATCCCCCACTAAATAAGCATTAAGCAAAGCTCGGTTCGATGACGAGCAGCACCCCTTTCTGATTAACACGTCAAGCAACACGGCAATGCCCCTTGAGCTTGTTTATTGCCAACCCGATCCAAATTAAAAAAGAAAAACATGTGGTGCTTATCAGCTCAGTAATTCCTTGGCTGATAATAACTTATTATTATTTTATCACATCGCACCTTTTGAGTAATATTGGCGACTTTTGTCACAGAACAGTAGCATCTTTCTGCCTCTATGGCAAATGAAAGAAAGGTGAGATTCGAAAAGTGCGGAGCTGCCAAGACAATTTGGGGAGGGCAGGAGCAGGAGGGTATATATAGTATATTCTTTTCCTGCGATTTTATTCATGGGGCCAAATTAAATAATTTAACCATTCAATTCTTACAACATAAGCGGGCAACGAATTTTCAGGTAGTAGCCCGAAAAAATTTAACTTGGTAAAAAAAGAAAAAAGTCAACCTGTACATAAGTATTTCTCTATTCTGTCACATGATTTCAGACTTTATTTCTAGCAGTTTCTGCAATAACCTTGTGTGTTTGGCTTCTCCTTCAGGGCCCTCCTGGTGCTTTCAGCAAAATAACTAGAGTTGTATATGATTGAGAGAAACAAATCTTCATGGCATCTCCGCTTCGCGGGGGGGTCATAATTTTTGGGTAAACTATGATCATCACTTGAGATACATGACAGATAATTAACTCTGCTGAATGGCCTGATGACAATCATTAATGAGATCTGAGAAGTCTTGCGTGCTCCAGATACTTTATGTCCGATGCTAGTGTCAAATCATCGCTTAATTGAACGAAGCTCCCACTGGCCCTCGCCATCAATAAGCCGTAATTCCAGGGAATGGAATGGTATTAGAGCAGGACGCTGTGACATGTGAGAGCATTATCAGTGATGCGAAAGCAGTAAGATCTGGTTTTAAGAAAATACATTGACAGTAGCCTCTTTTTGTTACTGAAACAAATCATATTGAAGGATACTATTGTTGTCAGATTTAAACAAGATAATTTGCAAAAAAGATAAGGAAAAAATTGATCAGACCAATTATACAGTAAATAATTACAATCAATTATCAAAGCACCACTTACTTGAGAGGAGGTCACAAATGTGATGCCCATACCGTTAGCAAGTCGATAAAGTTGTTCCTCAACATCAACGCTTGTTGCACTGCCAGCAAAAGACAATAAATAAATAAATAAATTATGAGAACTGGTAATGTTTCTTTAAAGATTAACTAATGTTAAGTTTGATGACATACTTGGTGCACTCATCAAGGATGGCAAATTTAGGCTTGTGAAAGAATAGACGAGCCTAGAAAAAAAATGAGCTGTTGAAGATACAAGAGAAAAATCTTGAGAAATTAAATTCGAACTGCTTGATTAACTTCCTCACCATGCCTAATCTCTGCTGTTCTCCAAGAGAGAGGGTGTCTTCCCAATTCGAATTTGCATCCCAGCCGCCTTCTCTCTCCAAGAGATAATTTAGCCGAACATTCTCCAGAATATTTTTCAGACACGTATCCAGAATATTTGTTATTTCAGTAGATTGCGTACCTGAAATTTTGCCCAATTATAATCCCCAGGGAAAGCAATTGATCAACAACGTCAAAACTCTAGATAATTGAAATGACTTATTTTTTACTATGGACCATGAATGGAGTCAGTACTCTTTCGGCAGTAAATCTATTTAAAAAAACCAGTAGAAAACCTAAACCCTGCCACTCAGTTTTCATCAGTCTATATGTCCTCTGGATGAACATAGCTGTTAGCCAAAGAGAAACCAAGAGCTATATATCAATATCTCTAAAATTCTACGCATAATCTTTTGGTGCAAGGACCAAGTAATAGCTGTGTTTCCTATATATGATTATGCCTTCAAATTCAGGATAGCTTAAAGATGTATTCCCTCTCAATATTTAACGCAAATTTATCTATGTATCAAAAAACCACCAGTCTGGAACAATTACAATGTCATACTTTGCATTAGTTTACTCCGATGCATGATTTCAGGATTAGCCAGGAACAACCAAAACAGAAAAAAAAGATACATTTTTTTTTTAAAAAAAAAAAAGCCCTTTCTTTTAACTACTTCTAGTAAACTGCCGAACGTTGATATTGCTGTTTTTTTTCTGTTCTTTGGGAATATTAGGTTAAATCTTTCACGAATATTGAACCAGCATATGCTCTTATAAAATGCTATAACATTCACTAGTCATCCATGAAATGGAAGAATGGGGCGGAGAGCAGATGCAATGCAGAATATCCAACTTTATACAGGAGATTGGAGAATTGAAACAAGGAAATTCAATTTCTTTGAGTATGCTACCTTTTTCAGACAACTTTAGAGCCATGACTTCTGCTTCATCACAAGAGAGAGGATATATAATTTGATCTCTCAAGGTTCCCAAGCATGTATATGGTCGTTGAGGAACATAGAAGATACCACAACCTGATCCAGTCTCTTTATTAATATGTTGCGATGGTTTAGCGAGTCTTCCACTCGCAATGGGCCAAAGACCTCTGAGGACTCTGAAAACAGAACTTTTCCCACTCCCATTCGGACCTTAATAGTTTTGATATGAATATCAGGGTCTTAACACTGAAATAACAATAGCCTGTCTGATAATATAACAGTATAACAAGATGCATAAGAAATCATATCACTAACCAGTGAGAAGCAAGCTTTTTCCTTGCCCTATGTCAAATGTCAACTGCCTCGCCAACAATTTCTGTGCTGGGGTAATGATATCAACCTCCACAAAGGAAATGGCATCTTCTGAGTAAAGTTCACTGTTCTTAGACGGAGATAATGTACCATTCAAAGAATCCCCTGGACATGCAAGAACTTTATAAGGAAACTTTATTAGAGTAAATGTACAAATTCTAGGACATAGAACCAAACAATAACCTAACAGTAATGGACTCTCAGCACTATTAGTTATTTACAGAATCTAAAGAGAGGCTCAGTATGCACGAACCAGCATATTGGAAGAACTCCCAAATAAAAGAGATCGATCCAAATGCTTTCCAATGAGATATTACACATTACAAACAAAACCTAGCTCAATCATACCGAATCCAGATTTCTGATTTGGAAACACTGCACGGAACTTCAATTTGCTCTCTGGCATTGCATTTAAGAATAAATTATATCAAATAGGTTTGTTTCTTCTCCTCAAGGTTTGGGTTTCTATTTTGCTATCTTTGGCAACTGCTACTGGCCATATATGAATTACAACCAACAAAAATTCTAACAGAAATTACTTTTTATTGACCACCATCTAGATAGGAGGAACGTATATGCTTAATGCAGACTTTGGGAAGAATGATCTTTCTAGAATGGAATGTATCACTACAACAAGAACATCACTTAATAAGAACAAAACTCTACATCTCAGAGATATAGGGCAGATGTCCTAAACTTTAAGCACAGTAGCAAAATTCGGGAAGAAAGATAAGCTTGCTAATACCAATGGCTGCCACTGTGACAGTTGTAGGGTGCTTACATAAGCCTGTTGAAGCTACTAATCTCACTAAATCAGTTTCTTCTGTTAAAAAGCAACCATTTTTTATTTGGGGAGATCTGAGATGACGGAAAGTAGATTTCCCAAGTGGCTGGATTGGGAGATGTCAATCAATATTCTAACCCCACCCCCACCCCACCCATAAAAAAAAAGGGCAGGAAATAGAAGTATAGGTAGTTACAAAATGATGAGTGTACCAGACTGTGCAGAATCCAGAAGCTCTTCAAGCTCAAAAATTCTATTTATACTTCCAGAAAGCTCAGCAAACTTCTTATGCAATTCAAGGATGTCTCCAAAGGCTAAAAAGCTTTGAGAGACAACAGATGCTAAGTACCGCAACGCATGTGCCAGCTCACCTGAAAAAAATAATCAATAGGAGAGAATGAGAGAGATGCATCTTTAGTATCATACAGGAGAGAATGAGAGAGAGGCAACTTAAGTATCATACTAATCTAACCTTGAGTTGAGGACATTGCTCGGTCTCCATTGTTTTCCACAGCATACAACAAGCTCAAACCCCAGGTAACATTATTTGGAAGTTGCTTCGTCACAAAATCATCTAGTATGCCATATGACCATTTCTTTTTCAAAAGTAACATGGAATGGTCAAGGAGTTCCCTGAATCTTGATTCAATCATCTGCAATTGAACAAAGTGTGAACCATATGAATTACATTGGGAAAAAATATATAAGTGAAGGACATGCCACACTGCATTACAACATAAAAAAGCTAAGCAATAAAAGAAATATAATTTATATGAAAGACACAAATTTACAATAAAAATTCAACTTCTCTAGATGAGAAGATAGAGGATGGAGATCAATGGCACCATTTTAACATGCATAATACAAATGGTAAATTAGTAGCGACCTACATGATGAGTTTCAAAGCTTCAGCATTTTTTTCACCCTTCATCTTTATGAGGAAAAAAAAAGACCAGGAAAGGGTGTTTGACACATACCATGTGTAACGCAGTCTTGATCAAAAAAACTTTGTAAGTTTTCCTTGGATCATACACAATTCTAAATGTTCATTTGAGATATTGAACGTATCCAACTAGGTTTCTAAGAAAAAAAACTTCAGTGATATCACCCAAATACAGAGGTGAAAAATTTCAAAAGAATTCCCTTATGCCAAAAGTATATATTGCTACTCCAATAATCAACTGAAGAGAGGATTTCTCTTCCCCGCTCAATGTTGTTCAATCACAATCCTTCCAAATAAAAAAATTTATATAAAACAGTTGATTCAATACTCTTTCTGTACTCCACCCCTCAATTGACCTGACACCCATAGCAGTGAATCGGTCCTGCAACTTACAAAATTTTGACAATATCTATTAAGAAACAAAAAAGGAAAAGGAGACTGAAAAGGTTCTGGCACCAACTAGCCACTCAAATATCAGTAATCTGCAAATATAAATCTATTTTCCATATCAAATTACCTAGTAAAAGTAGATTTCAGGAAACTGGTGGACACTTAACACCAGCAGGATTACAATCAATAACATGCTGATCATACTTTGAATGTTGCAAAGTGTCAAAAAGGATACCAGGGACACTGCTACATTAGCAGGCATCAGCAAATAAACTAAGGAGGAGTACAAGTAAGTTCACTTTTGAGGGGAAAAAATAACAAGCACATCCGATCATATTTTTCTAAGACCTAAAAAGTTCCACTTTCAGGTTTTTTCTCCAAATAAGTTTTACCTTTATTATTTCCTATAACACCCTACAATACATCTAAAAACTAGTGGTGTGACATTTCTAAAAATCTTTATGACATGGTATGTAATTGCTTGCTAATATAATATTTTCAGCTTCTTAGCCAAAAACAATTGTTTAAAGTATAGTAGCCTTGCTATGATATTTAAATATATAATGCAATTAAAGCCTCGCATATTATGATGTGATGGCTGTACAATTTTATTCTCGCTAAGATTCTTTCAAAATATAAAAAGTTTAGAGCACCTCCTTTTACAAATGATTAACTTTTTCATTTTTCAAAAATAAATATTTACAAATATGTTCACCAAGATTTGCAATAATGATACGATATAACAGAACTTACGTTACAGTTATTAAACTAATTTATAATTAAGAACTTCAAAAAAAATCTCATAATAGCTTCTTGGGCCAAACAAAGAAAAGAAGAAAAAACACTTAAATGAGTATTTATACAAATATATAAAAAAGATTTTATAGTTAGAATGATCAAATATGAACTTCAATGGAAAAACAGTTATAAGGGTAAACTTATTGGTCATTTTTTGGTCTTTCACTTCATTAAAACAAGCCTGCCCATACTTTTTCCCGCTAAAATAATGTGTGCGTTTTATTTGTCTCATGAATGTGATTCAAGCAGCAGCTAAGCAAAAGATAAACATGAATAGTAAATAATATGAATAATACTTATGTCTTGGATCAACTGTGCTGGTATTTACCAGAAAACAAGGATTGACTCTCCTTTGCGAATTGAATCCAAAATAACAGGTGTCGTTATTCTATCCATGGTCATAGACTTTTATGACTTGAACCACACTCAATTTATAGTGCATCATGCATATCAAAAAAATATGAAAGCCCAAAATATTTAGCAAATATCAGTTAAAGCACTACATAGTATTTAAACATATGATATGGTACACTAGCAAGATACATGCAGCTTACATCTTTTTCTCGTTTGCCACCTCCAAAGAAAGCAACAGATTCAGCATGTGTGCGCAGTCTCTCATGCATGAACCTAAAAGTTTCATTGACAATGTAAGGACTCACAAAAAAATGCAACACTAATCATAGTTTTCCTTGTTATCATCCATAATCCAATATACTTTTTTCCGTTTTGGAAGGGATGGACATGTAAGAAACACACAACAAGATCAAATGTGCAAATCAGTAACTAGATCTGAGATTACCTAAAGGTTCCTTCAAGTTGTTGCTCTTGACTTGCAAGATCACCAAAATCAGGAGTAACAGCCCTCAGAAAACCCAAACCAAGTAACATATAAGTATACAATATGGCAACTCCCCTCTGACCAGTTAAGAGCTTCATTCTCCAGGTGAACCTTACAAGTTGAGAAATGCAATTATTATTTTAGTGAGGGAGAGGGGGTGTTCAAGAGTTTATGGAAAGAAGAGACTAAAAATAAACCAAACAAAGACTAAAATTAACATGAGTACTCACCACATGATATCTACTGAAGGCTTTACCATTCCAGTTACCAGTCCAGACAAGTCTGTCGTCAACTTTTCCAGATCATGAGTTATTCTCTGATCTGCATCAATATTTTTACTAGACATGTTGAAGACCTACAAGGAATATATTTGACAAGAATTATAGCCATATTAGACGCAACAAACAGAGTACGAGGAATAGATAAAGAGCTTCAAAAATGGAAAACCATTCTGAAGAGCTTGTTTAAGAGAGAATTGCAGCCTGTAACTTACATAAACAAAATGTTCCGTTGTACACTAACATATAGCTAATTATACAAGAGTTAAACTTATTCTCCAATGTGTTCTGCACACCCAAGCTCAGCACACTTCTGCATCCAAATAAGAGGCCAACTAGAAGGAACTGGTATCCGTAGATTACCTTGTAAAATGTATTGTTTCTCAAGTAGTTCTTTAGTAGATGCTGGGTCAAACGAATCCTCCATCCAAGGGCCAGCAGGGCTTTCAAGTGTCTGTAAATAAGAGATAATTTACAACAAGAGAGTTTAGATTACACTACTAAGTCTGCGCCAAAAAGATAACATACTTTTGAATGCAAGCTTTAGGATTATACACCTTACCAAGCTCAATAACATCAAAACGAAACTTTCTGCCATGAATTTGATGAAAGAAACAAAACACAAGTTCTTTGAAAACCAGCCCTAAGCTGATTTCTTCCCTTCTACAAAGAGGGATACAAGACAAGGACTTCCCAGGAGGTCACCCATCCTAACTCATGTCCAAGCACATTTAACTAGACTATCTTATATCACGAGCAAGAGAAAAGCATATAAGCCATCAGAGCCAAATCAACTTTACGGTTTTGACACTGTCTAGTAATGACAAGGGAAGCCCCTCATACTGATCATCCTGACATGAGTGATACACAAACTATGAAGTGTAAACTTTTGTTTCCATGTGACTGACATAATATAATTGACAACCAAAGATATGCAAAATGCAAGGATCAAATAGTCTAAAATAATCTATAAGGCCGCACTCATAGTAGATCAATGGATCTGGTTTGAGTTTCTATGCAAGTTAATTAAGCACCAGCAGTACCTCAATGAAGGTGCAATAAAAGAAGAAGCAGCACTTTGAAGAACACTAACGCCTATTAATCGAACAAAAGATGCTCTGTCCTGCTCCAAAACAAACTTTACAGTTGTACCTGAGAAAATCAATGCATTCAATAACAAGAATGTTATCCCACAGAACACTAAAATCATAAAACCATAATGGATATTAGTACCATTCAATGAGGCTATCCGATCTGACACAAATGTTCTTGAGACAACAAGGAAAGCAACTGCCAATAAGTGTACCCCTTGTTTATCAAGTATAGATGGTACCTGAAACAGAGGTAATAAAAAGATCTGTAAGGAATGGAAAGATTGAGAGAACAACAGAGGCCAGATACTGAAATTTTTATGAAACACATTGGATCCACTGAAGGTCATAGAAAAATAACAGTGAAGACCAGCAGATGGTCTATGTAAGAGTCACAGTTGATGGCGATTCTTAGTCCCAGAAACATTAAGGTATCAATTGTTATTCAGGGCAGGGGGGACGAGAACATCACAAAACAAGTATTACAGCAGAAGAATTGCAAAAAAAATGAATAAAAATGAAGTTGGAACAGGATAATAAGGTTAAGGGCTCCATGAAGCAATCTCAAAATTTCAACTTCACAAAGATAAGCAGATAGGGATTCAATTACCTATGCAATATTAAAAACCCAGATCTTCTGCCTCAAATACAGTTTAGCATGGCAGAACGAGAAGACATGAGTTTTAAGACAAATCTAAAACAGTCAGAATGCCAGCTGCAGCTTTGTACTAAGCATTCACATGGGCCACCAGCAAAATTAATTACTGGTGACACACAAGGGGCACATGTCAGCTAAAATCAATTATAATAAAAAAATAGAAGCAAGGGGACACTTCAAGCATATTGGCACCTAAAAATCCAGTAACCTTCGGGAAAAGGAGACTAAATACTTTTGTATCACCAAGTGAAATTGAGAACTTGGAACTTATTGAACTTCGTACTAAATTGAAATTAAACACATTTCATTTTGTGGGATACTGAGAGGCATATGAGGGAGAAATTTAATCATTTCTAAACAACTCAAAAATGCTACAATTTGGACCATCAGAAAGCTCCAGAATCATGAGCCAGCAAAGAATTTGTTGGAAGTAAAAGAGCAAAGCAAAGGTATAAAATGACATGCAAAGCAGAAGCGAGGAGAATGAAAAACAAGAAGAATAACCTGAAAAGCACTCTAGAAAACCCATCTCTACAGTGATTATCTATTTCAAAATTCTCCATTGACTGATAACGGGCATTCCAAAAATAAAATAAGCACCTTATACAAACACAACAAGAGCCCTAATCAAATACAAAATAAACTAATACTTCCAATCACCATAAACAATTTGATTTTTAAGTTATATAATTTTTTAAACCATCACTTTAGATTTAATTTATTTTTTGAAATTAATTTTGATTTTGTAAAGGACACATAGCAATAACCAGTTAAGATATTGAAAAAAGTCAACACCATTTCTAATAGTGACGGATAAAAGGACTACGCAATGACAAATTAATTACGTAAAAGGTTGATATTGGTGCAAATAAAAGTAAGGGGTCCAAATTAGTACAAAATTAATAGTAGTGGGACTGGTGCATCTTCAAACCAAACTAAATTGTGATTGTTTCTCAGCCCCTCAAAAATCCTCAAATCCCGCCCAACATCATATGGTTCCCCAAAGCCCCTGATTTTTTGACATGCCTATAAGGGGGTGTAATTTTATCATGGTACTATTATCAAATGTGAAGAAATAAATACTTGATCTAGTGAGAAAAATTATATATTATACTGCTATTGAAATGCTCGGCAAAACTAATGCTAATTTAATATATCAATGTCAACACCTAATAATATAACGAACAAATAATTAAATCATCACAAACATATGCTAAGAACAATTCATATGAATAATGTAAGATTTCAAATTTGTAATTGCAATTTAAACAAGGAACTCTAAGTAAGTTGATTTGTGGCATAAATGCATTATCATGCTGCTATTAAGTTTTTTTTTATCCACATTGTCTCCCACTTCAAATTGATATATATAAAAAAATTATTTAGGATCTCAATGAAAATTGTTGGGCAATATAGTGTAACACATGTGAAATGTTTAGAATTTATTCACATTTTAGTTCAAATGCTAAAATTGATCACACTAAAATTGACAGTTAGAAATAAACTTAACTCACTTCTGAGAGTTGAGAAATAAAATCACCATAACAAAAAAGGAAAATATTTGATGGTGAAAAACTATGAGAAACTAAATTATCTATAAATTAAGTTTTGGGATTAAATTGTAATTAATCTCTAAATAGACACATGATTGCTTACCACCAAATAAAGGAGAACATTTAGAGTAAAATAAAACTTTTGAATAAATAAATTGATCATTCAAGGACTAAGGGGTGTTTGGGAGTGTGGTAGTGGCTGTTTTTCAAAATGTTTTCCACCAGAAAATGCGTCAAAATCATGCTTTTCATTTTTTAAAATTTATTTTTGATAAACACATCACAATGATTCAAAAACACAAAAAATAACATGAGGGGAAAAAATCAAATTTTGATGAAAAACAAGTTCAACATCAATTCATAACACCCCTAAATTGTTGAGATATCTAAAGTTGAGGGAACAAAATGAATTTTGCCCAAATGGACATGTGGCAAATGACAACCCATCCAAGGCACTCTTATGTTTTATGACTAGATAGATGTTGCAAGACAAGTTTGCGATGGCAATGGCTAAATTAGCAAATCCTCTAGTCATTAGTGCTTATTATTACCACATGTGATTTACTCACCAGTATTTTAAACATGGCAGCTACTCTCAGAGGCAATACCCTTGAAGGCCCTTGAAGAGGTGGAACGATGGGCAATGGAAGATTATGATTCACATTAGGTGTCGCTGCTATTACCTCAGAGACATACGAGTGTTCAACCTAGATAATTGTTGTTGATGAGTTCTCCATAGAGTATAATAAATCCAATGGAACACTACAAATCCATGTTCACAACAAAAATATGAGAGCATTGATGAGACCTTATCACTTGTAGAAAATGCCTTTTGGACTACCATTGCATCGTTTTTGCGATCTGTCTCAAAAGCCCCTGCGATATCACTCCCAGCTTCAGTCAGGGCTGGTGAATCCTTCCTGTAGTTCAAAGGGTTTTAATGAACATATGTATGCTTTAGGTGAACATGCAAGCCAGAAGATTTACCAACTTGAAGTACTAACCCTTTGTAATTAACACGCCAGCCTCCTTCTCCATCCAAGGACAAAACCACATCGTGAAATGCAACTAGAGCTGGACGATGTGATATGGTTATGCAAGATGTTCCCATTGCTTGTACTTTAGTACAAAAACGTTCCTCCATATCAGTAGTCACAGCACTAGTGCACTCATCAAGAATTGCAAATTTAGGCTTATGGTAGAACAGCCTGGCCATCCCCAACCTTTGTTGCTCCCCCAATGACAGTTCCTCTCCCCAGTTAACCTCTTTCATAGGTGGATAACGATCTAATAGATACTCAAGGTCAACCTAGAATATTAACACAGATGGATCATTTATGCAAGAAGCGTTTAAAAAAAATTGATACAGCTACAGAATTGTCAAAAATATTGATCATGAAAGCAAATTTTGGGAGAAAAAGAGGGGGGAAATTAGATAATTACATTTTTTAATAGCTCCACCATTCCACTATGGGTCAGTGGTTCAATTTCTTGGTCTGCAGTGAGGGGATAAATTAATTGATCACGGAGTGTTCCTACCGCTGTATATGGCCTTTGTGGAACATAGAAGATCTCCTTGTTAAGATCAGAACCGACCCCCGGTTTCACAATATGGCCAGAAACCAATGGCCATAAGCCACCCAGAACTCGAAAAAGTGAGCTCTTCCCGCTGCCATTTGGACCTTCAAGAAAATGACAGTATATTTTACATGGCAGCATAAAAACAATGAACGGATTAGAACAATGATTGGAAGGCAAGGAAATATAATATAAATATTAATGAAAAGATGTTGCAGGATTTAGATTCTCTTTCAAGTTCAAAGGATACCTGTAATCAACAGATTCGATCCTGAGTCAACTTTAAGAGTCAGATCTTGAACCAAAACATTACCACTTGGGGTAACAACCTGGAAAGCACTTTTATTATGAGAACATGGAATATCTCTTGATATAGAATGGAATTGTCTATAATTACCACAATCAATAAATTCCAAGTACCTTGACACAAGAAAACTCAACATAATCAGCTTCACTGAAGTAGTTTTTACTTCCACTTCTTTGCAGAGATGATTTATCATCATTGCTCAGCTCTCTTGATATGGATATTAATTCATGAATGCGGTCAGCATAACCACTGCAATAAAGCACACATAAATTCATCATTGTAGACATAATGCTTGAAGTTTTTGCAGAGACAGTGGAGAAAGAATTTCTTAGAAAAGAAAAAAGAAAAAATTGAAGAAATTATAATATTAAAATAAAAAAGAAAGGCCTCACTTTAGTCCATAACCATCGTGTTTGATATACCTGAGTCGATTAAGTCGTCTTGAACTTGTAGAAAGAGTTCCCAGGGACTGGAATAGAGATATTATAACACTAGTATGATATCTTAAATTGCTCAACATTTCTGCCCTTCCCAAAGTTGAAGAGTCAGGTCTAAGTTGGCCAGAAAAGAAGGGCTCAATAATCAATATAACAGCAACAGTAGCACCAAGATACTTGAACAAAAAGTCTTGAATCATTCCAAACCACCAATGGTCATGCAGGACAGTGCTCAAGTGTCTAATCAGGTTCTTAAACTTTTGCTGAATATGAAATTCTTCTCTGTGTTCCCCACCATAAAATGCTATGCTTTCTGCATGGGTCCTCAAACGTGAATGAAGCTGCCTATATTCACCTTCTAACTGCTGTTCTTTAGACATCAGCTTCCCAAAAGCAGGAGAGAAGTTTTTAATCAAGGTTCCTGCTCCCAATATATAGGCCTGGACATCACATGTCAAGTGGAAAAGTATAAGACACAATCTTCGTAAGCTGAGAAGGCCATGAACAGCCATTCAAGAAAACATGTCTTCGGGAAATCTATAATGCCATAAACTACTATATCTAAATATAAAATAAAGGGTCAAATAATTACCACCATCCAAAACAAATACTTAGGGCTGGTGTATGAACACAGGCGCCATGTATAGAGCACACCATCGGTAACTGCTGTCAAATCATCCAGGACAAGTTCACTCAACTCCGAACAGAACCTTGGTACGTCACTTGCAATTCTTTGTTCAGGGTTAGTAATCCGACCATCGACATGTGATATTTTATAATAAGCCATGTTCTGAAACCCAAAGGAAAGCTTAATAAACAATTGAGAAGACAATGTTCAAAGACTGAGCAAAGTTCAAAATATATTCATTAGGCAGCATCTCATCAAAGATTGCCTTTGCCCACAGCAAAGAGTACGTTGCAAGCCACATATTTCTGAATTGCTGGATAGATTTCAGAAGATCTATATTTGATTCTAAATTGCAAGTGCCGTCATGATTTAACAACACAGGATTTCAGACAATCAAGTATCTAGATATTTAGTACTGAAGTCAAAACAATGAATGATAGAACTGCCTGGGGGGTAGCTTTCACAGAAACTTGAAAGGGAGACAGACTATAGCAAAGAGAAATAACCATACATGCCAGAGAAAAGTTATCCTATCCTAAAAGGTGACCATTTTACCTCAAAATAATGCGCATGGATAAGTTTTGTCAGTATTTTTCTGAAACAGAGACTTAAGGTCCCAGTTACATACTTTGAAGTAGAATGCATGGTGGATATAAGGAAGCACAGTAAGATATTTTCAGATATCAGCCGGAAAAATAATGGCACGCGTCGGAGAAAAGCAGCGCGGAATAGAAAGCCCTGCACTTTCGCTAATCTGTTGC
The DNA here is from genome assembly GCA_032356905.1 of Salix exigua. Classification (NCBI taxonomy): domain Eukaryota; kingdom Viridiplantae; phylum Streptophyta; class Magnoliopsida; order Malpighiales; family Salicaceae; genus Salix; species Salix exigua. The sequence goes on along the minus strand of CM063594.1, from coordinate 15,698,857 downwards.
TCAAAGTAGTTTTCAAGACCTGCACAAAGGATGTAAACACATATTTACTTAGATAATGCCTTCATTCATGAAAAGAAACCCAAGAAAAACTGAATGGGTGGTAAATTTTGCATTAGGGAAAGGAGGTGTTTTAATTAATCAATAAATAATCTACACTAAATGAACCAACAAAAGATTCATTGCACCTATGATCAGAAATTAATAAAGAGACTTGAAAGTAAAAGTCTTCTTTTTTTTCCAATGTTTAACCAAAAGTACCGGAATGAATGAAAATGTCTATTGATGCAAATCAAGGATAGTCTACTGAGCCCATGGACCAAGATGCATCAAATAACACTTGATGTACAAATTAGTTGTCAAGTTTAGAGAAGGAACAAAAGGCAAAAAATATGGAACACTTAACAACAGTTTTCATTCTACTTTTCTCATTCAGCAATCAGTAGCACTTTTGTTTTCATTTTATTATTTCACTGTTGAATACTGGGTAGCTAGTTGCAATTTGGGAGTCAGCATGAAGATGATCTTAGAAGTCAATTGTGAATACAGAACCAGTTTTTACTATAATAACAAGCTTGAAAGAACTTCACATTGATGCAAAAACATTATTTTCCCTAAAGAAAAGCTTTTATAAATTTAACATCAACGCAGGGGGTGCTAAATCTTCAACTTCAGAGAGGAAAACAATGTGTAAACTACCTCTTCACATTATTTAGTTAGAATTGATGACACCATGTAGCTGCAAGTTCAGGCCACAGCAACAACAGAGTGCACCAAACATACAGAGTATGTAATATATCATAGCTCTATCATGTTTTACAATTAGTATTATGTTGTTTCATAAATCTTTGTTCACTAAGAGCATCCAAAAACCCAACAATTTACAAGGACATTATCAGGAATATTTCCACATAAAGAAGGTAAGAAGTTGTTCTGGTGATTCTATAACTGAAATAAATCACTTTAGAGCCATTACCAACAGGGTTAAAGAAAATAACCTCTCTTCATTTAAATAAAGACATCGAGAAATGTTTCATATCAACAGGAAACAGACCAAGATGCACCAGTTTGCTACTAAAATCACTTTTTATATTCATTTGTGACACAGGTCAAAAACAATTTCCGTTTAACCTAACACCATTTCTAATGAGTAAGATAGTGAGCTATATACCAGTAACAATAAGGTGAAAATGCATTTATACAACACTGCTTCAATGCTTCAAATCATATTATCATACACAAGTAATCTACATTTAAAACTTTTATAAAATGTTTGCTGCATATGATGAACTGGAATAAAGTTTGAGTGAGTCTAAAATCCGCAGTTAAATCAGTGGTATATACACCATGAACCTAGAAGAAATCCACAGCTAAACTACTATCTGATTAAGATTTAGCAGAAGATGATCGCAAATTTTGGACTAAAAAAGGGAGAGAGGACAAAAAAACTTAAGAAGATATGCAATGGATTTAATTGTGCATTGTACAGGATAGATTCACACATGATAAACAATCAAGAAATACAATTCACAAAATGGAAAGCTTAGACGAATAGGATATATATATGTATGTATGTATGTATCGTATTTGAGTAAGCAGAGAAGAAAACTTACTGCTATGGCAATCATAGCCAAAAGGTCCTTGGCACCCATTTTACCCATATGAGACAGAAGAACTGCAGCTAAAACTTGCAGTGACTTTAAACCTCCTTTCTTTTGGGTAGTTTTCTTGTCATTAGTAACCAGCTTGTTTGATATCTTTTTATCATCTTTGAGACCATTGGAATGAAGGAATGAATCAGATTTCTTAGAGCTAATTCGTGACTGCACATACGCAGCAGTCCCACCAGCAGCCAAGATACCAGCTGCAAGCAGTAGAGATTTCCTGCATCAACAACAAAGTTTTATATGAATGTAGTTTCATCTGTATGGAAGTTCTTTTGTAAGTGCATCGAGAGCAATGGCATGTTATAAGCTGTTTTAAATGGATTTATGATTCTTCTGACCAACTTTCTTCTATATTATTTTATCTTATCTTATACACAGGCAAATTTCACACACCAGCTGATTTAATTTTATTTATTTTTTCATTTGATGGGTGAACGTGCAAGAAACTAGCAATCAAGTAAGGAAAGGTTAATAGCTGGTAAGTAAGCAAACAACACGTTAAGTCCAATGACAATATATAAAATAAAGAATTTTTGATGTTTAAGAACCCCCTTCCTATATACCAAAAAAAAAAAATCCAAAAGGCCAAAAAGTATAAATCTTTAAATGAAAGTCCTAAAGAATACACTCTTTAATTTCATTTATTTAAACAAAAACCAAAATAACGCTGAGTCAGATCCAAAATTTAACACATTAAGACTGCCAAAGGTTTCTAGACTAATGAATAACAAACAATGGCACCAATTAAGCACATCCTTCTTTTCACTTTCAAAATCTAGATAAATAAATTATTCATTGATTATTATCTAAATAATCATAAAAACTGTAACATCCTACTCATTATAAATTAAAAAAACGGTTTTTCGATCACTCTTTTTCACCAAAAAAGGAAAAGGAAAAGGAAACAAAGGCGAAATAATGCAACACGTGCTTATAAAAAAAATCCCTCCGAATAGGATGAAACAGAAACTTGTAGATTCTATTTGTTTAGCTAATTGAAGCTAATAATACTGCTTATTGAGAATAACAACTTCGATAAATTATTGAAGAATGTGAATAAAAATCAGTACCTTCTGTTGGCCAAGAGACCACGACCACGCTCCGTTAATTGCAAAAGTTGAAGAGAACTCATGACTGGGAATCAGTCAATCAAGCAGCAGCAATAGCAGCTGGAGAAGAGTCGCTACTATTCCCTCGATTCATTCATCTGTTTGTTCTTCACCAATAATCAATTTGATGTTGCTGTTGTTCGAAAATGAAACCCTAGAATTTTGGTTTGTTTTCTGCAAATTTGAAAATGGAGGAAGAAAAGGAGGGGACGGAAGAGATGTCCTGGCAAGTTGGGGAGAGAGAGAGACTGGGACAAAATGGAGGATGAGTGAACGAGTGACGACGAGTCCTTCCCGGGAACTAATCTTATATTTTATTAATTATTACTCTTCTTTCTCACAGCTACGTTTTTTTCTTACTTACCTTGGGGGGGTGTTAGTTTTCCGGTTCAGCCCGTTTAGATTGCTTTTACTTTTTATTGCGCAAAAAATATTTGCCCCTAAAGCAGACAAAAAATGAAACAATGTCAAGGGTATTTTTGGTTTTCTAAATTGACAATGCAAGGTGAATTAACATTTTTATCCTCTAAGACAAAATAGTGGTTGACAATGAGTTTGGTTTTTCATGGTTAGAAAATAGTACAACTACTAAAATACCCTAACAAATGACAAAGGATAAATAATTGGAGTTATAGGCATAATGGTATTTTGATTCTAGGATTTTTCATTAGTATCGCCACATTTGTTTACTATGTTTTTGAGGGTGATTACTGGAGTGTCTGCATGACGCGTCAGTTGTGTTGACTTGCATATGCCTTTTAGGCTATGCATATGGTGTCCTGCGAAAGATGAAAATGCTCACCCGTCGTGTCTCCATATGCGCTGTCATTTTCTCTTCCATGAGTTGTGCGCATGTCGATAGACGGAGACTGGGTGGTTGATTTTTTTCGTCCTTTTCTCTCTCCTACAGCGCTAAACAACATGTTGGTCCTCTTAGTTTATGAGTTTTTCATTTCAATCCCTTATTTATTTTTTTAATTTCTTCTGTCTTCTTGATTTTTTCTATAATTTTTTTTTGTTTTTTTTCAATTTACCATTCAATTAAACTTAATCATATATATTGTTTTTCAAAACATTTTGGAACTCAATGTTATCTTTAACTTTTTATCTTATCTCTTTAAAATAATATTACTTAACATTAGTATTAAACACAAAAAAATGTCTTACAATTAGTTTTTTTAACATTACTTTACAAAAATCATTTCAAGGTTGATTATTTTGCCCAAAAAGTATAGCATTATAAAAACAAACTCATAGTGTTACTATTTTTTGTTTCATTTAAAAAAATTTGGTTTTGTCTGCGCTGAATCGCAAAGCAAGTGACTCGTTTTATTTCAACTAATGTTTTTTTAAAAATAATTTTTAATTATTTTGATAATAAAAATATTAAAGTATCATATAAAAATAAGTTAATATATTTTTAATTAAAAAAAACTTTTGTATATACTTTCTTCATGACTTTCTTCTCTAGATGTCCCTAATCATTTCATTTTTCTAGATAAAAATTATATAATTTTATTTTATTTTATTTATAGATAGTTAGTAATTAAATTAAAAATTAATAAAAAGATTTGAATCTTCGGTGGTCATGTTTTGTAACTAGAATGCAAGTCCAAAATGATGATATAAATTAGAAACAATTACAAAAACCTTTTATAGTTTGAACCTCTTTTATAGTTTCATGTGAATTTTAGTTTTTTCTGTATTTTTACAAGTTGCACCTTTTATCCTATGGTTTTAATGTGTAATAACAATTTATAACATGGGATGGTATTTTGTCTAACTCTTTTATTTAACCTAAAATATAAAATATAATTTATGAAAGTATAGAAAGAAATTGAGATTCTTATAAATTATAGGAGATTTGCTCTAGTTATCCTTATAAACTATTGTATTTATGAAAAACAATCATGGCAAGGCAAATCCAAAACGATAATATGTGAGGAAAATCATAGTTTTGAAACTCAATCCAAATAAGTCTTTGATCATAAAAATGAAGTTAGATGATCAATCCAAATTTATATATAGATATATAATTCTTGGTTTTTTGTATTAATTCTTTTGGTTTTTTGGATAATATTTATATTTTGTTCATATTTATATATTTAGATTTTATTTTATTTTATTTTTTATCATTTTATTTTTTATCAGGATTTTATTTTTATTAATTTCCGTTCTGAAATTTTAATTTATATTGGTTACACTGTATTTTATTTTTAAAAATTACTTTATTGTTTTTCTGTTCCAAGATTTTGATTTGTTGCAATTTTGTCATTCAATTGAAATTAATTATATATATTGTTTTTTTATTTTGACACTTATTCTTTTAATTTTTTAATTAGTATTGATTCTTTTTTTTTTTATCTTTCTTGGACAATGCTTATTTTTTGTTCATATTCATTCATTTGAACTTTCAGTTTTTATTTTGAATTTTTGTCATTTGATTTTCTATTGAGATTTTATTTTTATTCAGTTCAATTCTAAAATTTTAATTTATGTTCGTGATCATTTTAAAATTAATATTTCTATATTTTTCTTTTTTTTGTTATCTATTATTTTTATCTAATTTTCATATTAAATGATTTTATGATTTTATTGTTTGCACAATAATAGTGATTGTTTTAGTGATTTTTTTATTTTTTAAAAAAAATATACTTTTTAATTATTCAGGTCAATTTAATAATTTTAATTGTTGCAGTAATGATAATAACAATAATGTGGGGATGAATTTTCAATTTATATGTTTTTTTCTTTGTGGAGATAGAAAATTAACTACTTATTTTTGTTATTTCATTAATACATATTCTTTCAAAATTTATATTTTATTTTTTGTGTTTAATTTAAATTTAATTATAGAATAAATTAATCTTAATACAATGTATTCAATAATTCAGATTTCTGAATCTTCTTAGTTTTTTTATATAATTTTATAATGATAATTTTACACTGGTTATTTCATTGAAACCTATTAAACAAAAAAAATTATATCCATTTAAAATTCATATATTTTATAGAAAATTTGTACTTCACAAGATTTTTACACAGATTTATTATTTTGTTCAAATTTATATTATAATAAAAAATGATAAATAATTAATATTTTTATGATAAAAAACTATGATTCCGGCCGCGACGAGGCGCGGGTGCCATAGCTAGTGTGTGTGTATTGACCAACGATTCCCTCTCGTGATGTTTTGTGCCTGAAGGATTGGAAATTATATGGAAAAAAAATTAATTCTTTTAATATTTTACTCGGATTATAAAACATTTCATTCTTATTCGTTGATAAATTTTAATGGTAATAAAAAATAATTAGTGGTGTTTTATTTATTATTTTTTAAATCCATTTATTTTTTAAAAAAAGTAGATACAAGTAAAAGAAGGAAATTATAAATAAAAATTTAATTATTATTTTAGATGAATCACAATTTTAATTTACTCTTTTTTTTATGCCTGTCATTTTTTTCAAGATAAGTTCAGAAAATATCTAATAATATACTCACACATTTATCTTATTTGCCATTCTACTCTCCTTTCTCGTAAGGATTTATTATTATTATTATTATTATTATTATTATTATTATTATTATTATTAAACTTTAATATGTGAGATAATAGAACGAGAAATTTGGGCTGTTAAGAATAAAAAAATAAATTAAGAGAAACGCTGGTGAGAAAACGTAATACATGAATAAATAAATAAAAGCCTTTAATTTTTTCGAGAAATAATAGGATAAAGAAACCTCACTTTTTGCATATTTTAATTGTTAATCACATAATAAAATAGTGATGTGATCATAGTTGTAGGCCACATATTTATTTTCAATAAAACAATTGTGTATATAGGTTTGTACAACATGTTTTGTTTTGTAAAAAAATAAAATTTTATATATACATGTAATCAAATAAATCAATAACTATGTGTTGATGAAAAAAATAAACGATAACTAAAATCAAATTTGAGAAATCAAGAAATAAATGTGGATTAAGGTATCTTATCTAGTAAGATGTGATATTTATCGGGGTTGTGTTTCAAATAAAAAAATTATTAAATCAAATGATGATATAAATATGCACACAAATTTTATTTATTTAGTAAAAAAAATATAAAAAAAAAACATCATGCAATGATGAACACAATAGAAATATTGTCTGGAAATAAAAACCACTGGAAAACCAGTGTGACAAGCTGAAGATCTTGTATAAAACTCGTGGCTAGTATCATCACATTGAAATAACCCCCCAAAAAAATTAAATATGACTGTAAAGCTCTTGTTGAAAAAATATTAACCTTTTAAACTCATGATCCTTTCATGAGGTTCTTTTTGAAAAAAACATAAAGTTCAATTCTCGATCATTCAAATATTGAAGGGTGAAATTAGAAAAAAAATCAATTATTTTATACACTTTCAAAAAATACAGATTAAAAGGATGATAATTAAAATTGAAATACAAAATAAATTTTATATTTGATCATAAAAGAGAATCAATATAGCAAAGTAAAAGAGCAAGGATCAACATTGACATAAAAGAATAAAAAACTATTTTTGATTTGAGGGTGAAGAGAATAATAGCTTCTACATAGTAAGGGAAAACATTATGAATCAAAACAATGAGAATTAAATTGAAAACTATAATGCTATCAATTTGAATGGAATGATAAAATTAAAAACTAATAAAATGTTTAAAAAAATGCAAAGGAAAAAGTTAGAAATCAAAAGACTATGAATCAATTTGAAAAATATAATATTTGATAAATTAGAATTGAATTATAAAATCTTAAACAAATAAAACTTTTATAAAAAGCTAAGATAAAAAAAATTAAAAGCAAGATAATAAGAATTTAAGTTGAAATATTAATAATAAAGATTGTTAAACTATATTTTTTTAGGTGGTAAAGAGAAAAGAATAAGAGATAAAAATCTATTGGTGATAAAATAGACCATCATCATCTATACACATCGCTCCATCGAGAAGAAAACGTAGCAACCCTTTTTGGACATCGATAGGCACCACATGCCCCAAATCTCACCTCCAGCTGTTGTACGCGTGTCTAGCTTTTTTTATTTTATTTTGTTATATTTACACAAATACCAATTGTTTTTAAGCTGACGCGTTCGGTCAAAATATTTCATTTCAGTTAAAAAAACAATATCAAACGATGTTATTTTTATCTTGATTTTAATTTTTGTCTATTCTGGATTTTTCGGTCCAATATCAACCAAAACATTTCGGTTTTGTTTTGCACATTCTGTTTAAGGCAAATAATGTTTTTTTTTTAATACTGAAATTTTTTATAATATAAATCATATTTCTTAATCCGGAAGTTAGATTGAGATGAAATTTTATGATAAGTCTCTTGAAATATATATACATATTATTTTAAAATCTCAAAACAATAAGAGAATATAATGACCTTACAAGAGTGGTGATGATATTCTTGTAATATTATACATGTTTATAATTTTGTTTAGAAAAATTATTTTATTTTTTTAGATTAAATTGTACAATTCTAAATAATTTCATTTTTGAATTTGAACTAAATTTTGTTTTGAATTAATGTATTTAATTATACACGCACACACACATAAACAGTACAACCTCAAAACGACGAGCCAAAACGCTCCAAAACAAAAACATTCTATTCCAATTGAAAAAACAAAATACTAACCGTATTGACAACCTTTACTATGATTTTATTTTATTTATTAAATACAAAATTGTCTTTTTTCTTACATGATAACAACAAAAAAAACTATTTTGAAAGTACCAAATTGCCCTTTAATGCCAATATTGAAATTTGTTGCTTATAAGGTTATTTTGGTTTATTTACCGTATGTTTAAAATGATAAAAGATTTATCCATCCTTGTTAAAATTTAATAGTAGCTAACGTCATATAAAAAATACTTTATTGTTTTAAAAAAACTTAAGTATATTTGTGTGACAAGCAAAATGATCATTCTACTAAAAATATTTTAATATATTTTTAAATAAAAAATACTTTAAAAAACAAAATCAATTTGAATTCGAAGGGCATTCTTATAAAATTAAAAGGATAATATGTTTCCATGTGCCGAAGAGTTAGGCTGTCCAATTTGGCAACGAAAGGTCGATGAGGACGAAAGAACATTTAGTGTTTGCTCAAGCGTGTGTGTGTATATATATATTAAAAGTATTATTTAAAAAATAATAATAATATCAACACATCTAGACAAATATAAAAAAAAAAAATAAAAAAAAAAACCCAAATATTTATAAAAATGCATACAACCACAAAGTCAAACACCATTTTAATAACATGATTTGAGCAACAATGACACCCAAGAATATTTTGATAAAAAAAAATGTTTTGAGACCTACTATACATCATCTCGTTTTTAATTGTTTAAGACATTTTTTATAGCTATTTTTTTTTTACCTTTGTAGATCTATGGAAATTATATTGCTATGCACTTCAATAACTGAACTTAATTTCTTTTTAATTTTACCATATGAAGTTACACTGCATGATTTTATGTTTTTATCTATAATATCCTCTCACTTATTTTTCTAAATCATCTAGTCTATTTTTTTTACACAGTAATCAACTTTTTTAATTGTTTTTATAATTTTATATCCCTTCAAAGAGATTTTTATAATTTTTCTTTAATTTCTCTCTCTTAAAGTTTAGATAGATAAGTTGTATTGGCATAATATATTCATACTGTTAGAGAATGATATAAATCATATTTTAGAGTCTCACCTAACACTTTAAGTTTTTAGGTGAGATGGTTTCTAGGTATGATATAAGAGATTTGTTGATCCAATGGTCAAAAGCTCGAATCTCACCACCCCAATTTATTGGATAAAAATCAAGCATAAGGTAATATGATTATGCAAGTTTCAAGATCAAAGGGTTTTTGCCGAGGATGTGTGTTAGAGAATAATATAAATAATTATAAATAAAAAATTATTTGCACAGGAGGATCATATTTAAACTTTAAAATAAATAAAATAAAAGGAACAACCATGGTAAGATATTTCTATATGAATTTATCTTTGTATCTCACTAATTTTTTGCTTATTTCTATATGGAACTTTATTCTTTTTTGTATAGTTTTTTTTTGAAAAAAAAATCATCCCTCATTATTTTAATGATTTATAATTTTGTTGTTATTTTTTAGAGTTTTTTTTTAATGGTAGCCTCATACTCATGATTAGGATCATGAATTACAAAAGATCATCTTTTAATATTTGATTTATTTGGAATTGATCTTCATATTTTTTTTAATTTTTTTTTATAGAGTTATCTTAACTCTATGTCGATGGTTACATTGTAAACGAGTTAAGAATTGACTTGAAGTTTTTATATTGTTTTTAATCATTATTTTTTCTAAATATTCTTTTTAATTTTGAGTTGTTTAATAATTGAGTTTTATAGTTATATTTAATATACTTTCAACGTATATCATGACCAGGACATAAATTTAATAGGCTGGAGTTGAGTAATTTTTACTTTTTTTATGCTATCAATTTCTTTTGTTGATTCATTTATTGTAGTTTTATTTATTTATTCATTCATTCTAATTAATCAAGTTTATTAAATACATTTAGTTAATAATTCAAGTTTCACATTTTCTTTGAATTTCTTAAAAATATTTGTGTTATGCTATCATTACCTTTCTATGTCAGAGAGCATTTACATGGGGGGTGAGATATTGACAGATATCTTCCATTCCACAGCCTAACACATAACACAAAAGTGAAAAGTTGATTAATTGGCATTCAATGTGTGGTGGTAGGTTTCATGCTCATGGATGCATCTGTCTATCATTCATTACTAGCACTAGCATTATCATTTAATTTTATAGCCACAACCTACTAGTATTTTAGCTTCATCTTAAAATTATGAGTAATTGCTAGTTTATAGGATTATGCTCTTAACTTTTTTTAAAAATCAACCAAATCCTAGTTATCATGAAGAATTGTTTGATATTATTATTAAACCCGAACTAAAAGGTTAATTTTAAAATCTTCTGATCTGATTATTTATATAACTTTAACTCTAAACTAAAATTAAATTATATGTAAACTTTTCTGATGTGACCAAATCAACTTGGCAAGTCAAAAGACAAACTAGAATCTAGAATAACGATTAAAAACATGATTTAACTTTTTATAAAATAAAAAATAACTTATTTTAAATATTGAAAAACATATTAAATATTTATAAAAAATAAATATTTATAAAATCAAGCAAAACTCCAATATCACAATGTTTGTTTGAGATTGCATAATCTTATAATAAACAAATAAATCAAAATCAAGCAAATATTAAAGAATTAAACCAAAGAAAAAAACAATCGTGTATGTTAAAAGTACTTGGTGGTAGGTATTGACTATCAAATCCATTTATTAAAAAGCGACCTTCTTCTTTTAGTTTGACCGGCATAATTCAAAAGGTTATATGGGGTTTAATTTAATTATTTTTAATAATATGATGTGATGGTAGAAAGTTTATGATTTGCATAACAGGTCTTGAGTTGGAGACATGATATACATTTCTTATAAAAATATAAAACAACTAAAATTTTTCTCGATTATATAAATATACGCATAAAAAAAAGTTATATGGGATTGCACAACCACGTTAGATTAGGGCAAGGACTTGTATGTAACAATGAAAATGACTCAAAATATAATAGACTAGTTTCTAGATAAGAAATATTACATTTAAATAGATAGTTTTAATTTTTTTATGACTTCAATTATCATTACTTTTTTTTCCTGAATAATTCCTTTAATTTTTTCTTCATAAAAGAATATACATTATGGATTTTATTTTTGAAAAATTTTAACAAATTTCGTTTATCAATATTCATAATTTAATATAAGTTGACTTACCACTGTTTTTGTTTTTCAAATTAGCTTATCACTCCTTACAGAGAGTACATGTTACTAGCTAATTTCCCGCGTCTCGTCGCGGACGGTACCATATTTTTTTCAACAAAAAAAATATTAATTTTTTTTTATAATATATTTTTTGTCAAAATAATAAATTTGTGCAGAATTCTTGTGAAGTGCAAGTTTTCTATAAAATATATGAATTTTAAATCGATATAAATTTATCTAGTTTAATAGGTTTAAAAGAAATAACAAACATAAAATTATCATCATCATTAAAAAAGCAAGAAAATTTACATCATCATTAAAAAAATTAATCATATTTTAAAGTAAAATAGAAATATGTCCAGAGTGGGAGTTGAACCCCCAACCTCTCAAACAAAATTTTTGTCTCTCGCCTTATAAACTCACTCGGCCACTTTAACATTCGTTCATTTTTTTCAAAAATATATATTAAATTTAATTTTAATGTGGATTCGCTAAAAAGAAATGTGTTGAAAGTGAGATTCGAACTCATGCCCTTTGAAATGACCTTAATCTGACGCTCTTTAAATTAATAATAGATGTTACTGTGGATTAGCACAGTAAAACCAGGACGTGTTTTATTGTATAGTTAATTATATATATCCTATTATCATAGCGCAGGAAAAACACTGTAGATTGCTACGATGCTTTTGGGAACGAAATAACAATAAAAATTTAAAAATAAAATACAATATAACTCGACATAAATTAAAATTTCGAACGATAAGTAAAATAAATAAATGAAAAAAATAAAAACAAAATCTAAGAATACAAATACATAAAATATGGATTATTTTTGTCCAAAAAGAACAAAAACACCAAAAGAAAAAATAAATATATATATATATATATATATATATATATTATCATGACACAGGAAAACACTGTAGATTGCTATAGTGTTTTATGAGATCGGAAAATAATAATAAAAATTTTAGGAATAAAATACAATGCAACCGACATAAATTAAAATTTCAAAACGATAAGTACAAAAAATAAAATGAAAAAAAAATAAAACTAAAATCTAAAAGCAAAAATACATAAAATATGGATTATTTTTGTCTAAAAAAATATCAAAAGAATATATATAATAATATATATATATATATATATATTAAATATTATTATATGTATAATAATATATATTATTATATGTATAATAATATATATTATTATATATATATTATATATATATGTAATGACGTGGGCACAGTGTTTTGCCCACGCCGTTTATATTATAGGTAATTCGTCTTATATATAAATATCTTTTTCATAGGAGGAGCTGGTCACAATCGTCGCAAGGATAAACACTTTCTCTCGTTCAAAATCATAAATATTAGCTTATTGGGTTTGACAAGGTGAATAAGTTTTTTTTTAATTGATTTGTTTTAATATTATGTTGTTTGAGATTTGAGTTTTGTACAAATAATTTATTTGTTTTCTATGAAGTTAGTATGATTTCAAAAATTTAGTTTTTTTTTTCAATTTCAACCTGGAATTTTGCATTTATTGTAATTGTAGTTTCATATTTATATTTATTTATATTTGTTTTTTTTTATATAAAATTTCATGATACAAGTCACGAGTTTAGAGGGTATTTGAGATTATGTTTGATATTGTTTTTCAAAAATATTTTCACTTAAAAATACATTAAAATAATTTTTTATTTTAATTTTCAAAACTATCTAAAAATACTAAAACAATTCATTTAAAATAAAAAACAAAATTCACTTTTTTTTTTATAAAAAAACCCTATTGGAGTGCTTCCCAAAAAAACTCTTTATAAATTAACCAAGTTGATTTTAAGTTTTTTTTTGTCTTTTTTTAATTGACTTGAGTAAGGGAACAACAATTAAATAACATCAGTAAGGGAGCAACAATTAAAACAGAAAGTAGTTTTAAATAAGTATCCATAAATAAACATTGAATAATGATCGAGCCACCTCTTAAAGATTATCATGTGAATGCTTTCTTAAATCAAAAGTTTTTTTGTTCTAATTATTATATATAAAAGTTATTTATTTTTCAAGAAATGCATTAAAAAGTTAATTGTTTTGATGATCAATCTATTCGTGACTATCTTTTATTTCTGTAAAATAAGACAGCACTGCGTTTTAAAGAAATTCTTATCATTTTATTTCTTCTGGCATGGGTTATATGGGCACACATTAATTAAATATTTTAAATTCGCATTTAACAATATTTAATTACGTATTAAATTCACTCATGCAAGTGAAATGTTCCATTTACATCAATCGACCGTCAACTTTTAAAACTCTTCTAGAAAAACATTTTTCTAGCTCGAAGACCACAACATCTTTTAATAAAAAGACAGGTATTGTACTGGTGGTTATCATGTTCATTGTGTTTTCGGGATGTTCGAGTGGATCGAAAATAATCATGCGATGCCGCAAGTTGAGCCCGAATACTCCGATTATTAAAAAAACATTGACACTGCTGCTGTGGTTAGAAGTTGGGATGAATAATAGGTTTTGTCGGCCTTTTTCTTAAGAAACCTAAATCAAATCGAATAGAAAATATATATTTATCCTTATTACTCCCTTTTATTCATTTACACATCATGCTTTTATCGTCGAGGGGTTTTCAAAGAATCACAGCCGTTGAACTTTATTTACTGTGGGGTCATGTGACGAATAATCCCAGCTCTTTCCTTGCAATAATTCCAAGGGAAGAATCTGCTGGTATTATTTCTTGTCATGTCCGTTACTGTACTTGCTCTATACTTAATTTTCTCTATGCAATGGCTATCCGATGGCCCCATTTAGATATTTTTCTTGTTTTTAATTCTGAAATATATTTTAGGAAATAAAAAATAGAAATTTATTTAATGATAATGGATATTCTTTAACCATCTTTTTTTTCTTATAAATAAATGAACATGCTAACAATGGATATTCTTGGACAAATGCAGTTTTATTATTACCATTTTCCAATAATATGAGAGGAATTTCAGTTTTATTTCACCTCGATATTAGTAATTATACATATCAGTTTAATAATAATAATAAGAAGAAGAAAAGTTCTGCCATGTATAATAGGTGATTCAGTGGTTTGCTCTCCTATGATTTTTAATATAACAATTATATGATTTTTAATATAATAATTATTAAAAATTTACATGCTTATTAACTTCAAAATTTATAAAATTAATTAAAATATACAAACATCCATTGTACCTAAGAAAATCATGCCATGAATATGATACGGCTCATCACATGATAAAATAACAGAATCTGGTGGGCTGATGAGATTTTGGATGGAACCATATGTCCTGTCCATGTCAAGTTACATGGAACTCTTTTTTTTTTTACGTGCCAAATATATATATATATACATGTATGTATGTAATTGAATTTATCCTCCTATACTATTTACCATAAGTATCAAAATGCATAGTTGTCAATACCGTTTCGGTTGCCATTCCGTTTTTTTGATTGGAACGGAACGTTCCGGTTTTGAAGCGTTCCGGTGTGCCGTTTCGGTGTCGTACTGTTTATATATAATTAATTTTATATGTATATATATATGAAAAAAATAAAATATTAATTTAACAAGCATAATTAAAATTTGAATTATTTTTTATTTAAAATATTTTGGTATTTTTAAATTATTTTGATGTATAGATGTCAAAAAAAAATAGATTTTGAACCTGGAACGGCACGCCCGGAACGGAACCGAGACGTTCAACTGCAATTTCGGAAAAGACCGGAATTAAAACCGAGACAAAAACGACATTATTTTATCTCGTTTTTTTGAACAGAACGAAAATGGAATCAATAACTATGGTTTTATATGATTTGTATATGTATGTGTGTGTGTGTGTGTGTGGGGTGGGGGTGGGGTGCTTTTTACAAATGAAGATGCTGGAATTTGAAACAGGGCTCTCATGTTCGGAAATTTAGGCTTTTCAGACTGTGATTTTGGGCTTATATATGGACGCCATGAACTTTATACAGATGGCCAGGCCCATAATTAGCACTTTGCCCCAAACTTTTACGGGTATTTGAGACTGTAATATTAATAATTTTTTTAAAAATTATTTTTAACATGAGTCTCAATTTTTTTTAAACAAAAAAATAATAATTAAATTTTAGCCGATCAAAGCGGTTGATCGCCATACCAAATGGAGGCTAAGCCGTTGACTGGATTACAAGAATGTCTCAAGAAATTTTCAGATATTGAGTCAACATATCTATTTACAAGTCAATAAATTAATTTTAACCACGTCAACTAAATCACTAAGAACAACAGGATTAGATTAATCAATAACACAAGTAACATTTGCCGGCATGTTCCAGATGGGAAACCCTAGTTGATCAAGCTTGAAAATGACACCATAAATATTAAAATGTTATCATACCTAAAAGGTTGAACTATTAGATGAGATCAAGGTTGTCAAAATTGAGATTTTGACACGAATCGGAAAGGGTTCCGAAAAATTGGATCGTAAAATCGTACTCGAATTTTTCTGTAAAAAAATCGTAAAATCACAGCTAAAATCGTGTAGGTAGAAAAATTGTAAAATCGTAAGTAAAATATTTCCGAATATAATATAACATAATTATGACCATAAAACTTCATTAGTTAAGGTTCATGCATGATTCAAAATAATTGAAAAATACATTACAAAACAATTATGTCCATAGAATTTTATTAAGTAAAAATTAACAAACTAAAAATAAATATTTTATTGATCTGAAATATAAATTAATTAATGTTATTTATTATCTTAAATTAATAGGATTTTTTAAAAAATATTTTTTATGCTAACTATTTTTTATGCTAATTATTATTATTATTATAAACCCTCATATTATTATTATTATTACCCCTCCCCCTTATAAACTTATTATTATTATTTTTTTTTTATTATTATTAATTTATATAAACCCCCCCTAGAAACATACCTTCTTCTTTTCTTTTTCTTTATTATTATTATTATTATTATTATTATTATTATTATTATTATTATAGCTAAGTATAAAAGGCCCTCCCCCATTAACATAACCCTAAATCCCAATTTTCTTCTCCTACGTCGCCGCACACCCTCATCTCCATTTTCTTTTCTTCCTCCTTATCCTCTTCTCCATTTTCTTTTCTTCCTTCTCATCCTCTTTCTCCTTTACTCTCTTCCTTCTCATCCTCTTCTCCATTTTTTTTTTGTTCCGTTTGAAATTTTGAATTAGCTTTGAATTGGGGCATAATGAAAAACCCGGATCGTAAAATCGAACCGATCCGATCCGATTTTACGAGTCAACCTGATTTTGATCGGGTTTGACCGGTTTCGATTTTTCTTTCCAGTTCAACCAGGTTTGCTGTGCCAACTCACTAACTCGTACAAGTTTGCGAGTTGGCTCGCAAGTTTGATTATCATGGATGAGACTCTAAAATATAATTTATATTATTCGCTAACATACTTTCTCAAGTGAAAACCTTTTGAACTTTAAATTTGCACAGATCCATACTATCTTGTGCTTGATTTTTATCAAGAGAGAATTAGAGTAGTGGGATTCAAACTTGTGACCGCTAGATCAATAACTCAGATACATCATGTTAAGGAACTATCTCATCTAAAAATTTAACCTGTTAGATAAGATTCCAAAATATAATTTATATTATTCTCTAACAAAAACAAACAACCAAGTAAAGAGCCAACAATCACTCGACAACAAAGAATTGATAGTTAAGGAGGATTTATATACACAAGCCTCCTTAAATGCACTAGAAGCTCCACATTCTCTAGACTATAGCTGTACTCGACACTCAAAACCTTTGTGTTCAATTTCTACAGTTCAATTTCCAGAATATTTCTATTGTACGTGCATCTCATGAGACCATGCAGGATTTGTTGATCGTTTGGAATAACTCGGGCTGTCCCATGTTGACGGCGCCTCTCCATTGTTGCTGGTAATTCATGTCAGCATTTGAATGATCACCTGCTGGTCTGAATTCAAGATTCATCTTCTTCATGATGCACATCGTACCCATGCTTCATATCTGTATCAAAGCAGGTACTGAATAACGAACGAATGTATTCAAATTCATTATAAACAGCACCAGGAATTTACTAGATATATAAAACTGCACCTTTTAATGTTGTTTTATCATATTTATCTTTCCTCCCATCTTCGTTATTCCATTCACTATCATCATCGTCGTCGTCATCAACCATTTCAACCCTCCCATCATTTCCCATGTCACTTTCACTTGCTGTTTCCCATTCTGAACCATCACTTTCCTGGCCATAGATGTCACCGGCATCACCCTCGCCATGGACACCTCCATGTTTGATGGCTGCCTCTCTAAATAACCAAGCTGCACGCATCTGCTTTTTGACCAGTCGCTCAGCATAGTCAGGAACTTTGTTCTGCCTCAAAGAGAGGTCAGGATCATTTGTCTGAGAGCATTCATTAATGAACAGAATGGCATCTAACAAGCTCTCTTTAGCTAAGCCAAGCATGTCATAAGCCTGAGCTCTTCTCCAGAGGCTTTTGGCATGACGGTTAAGAGGGTTGTGAAGACACACTGCACGTGTAGCATCACTAATTGCTGCCATTGGCTGTTGTAAAAGAAGATAACACTGAGCTCGATTACTGTACAGAACAACTCTCTCTTTTTTGGATCTCATTGGACACAATGACAATGCCTCTGAATATTTTGATGCAGCGCCAGCTATGTTTCCTGATGAGAAGAGTGAATTTCCTTCAAGCTTGACCACCAGTGCAGCTGCCTGCTTAATATGAAGATCCTCTTTGGGCATTTTCTTTTCCCATTTCAATCTTTGTTTGGAGTTCAACAGTTCCTCAATCAGTTCCTTTGCATGGTTGCTGATAGTGTTACGCCCTGTCCCTTGTGATTGCAAACACTCCTGTAGAACATTAACAATGGTGTCCCCAAGCCTTTTGTGATCACCCAGATTTGTTATCTCTGCAAGGTCTACAAGTGCAGGTACTGCCTTATCAATGACCTATCAACAGGTCAAGAAGAATTCAGCAAGAAATAGCACACATTGTATTTACAAATATTATAACACATATTGCAACAAAAGAGGTTATATAGGACAGCAGAGACTTTGTATCACATTTGAAATGTATTTCTACACAGCAATTTAAGCTAGATGAGTGGTAGATCTACATTAAGAGAAAACACTGAGATTTTCACAAATAAAAATCCATATAAACAAAGCAAATAGGAACATACATTAATATTTACAGAACATTGTGATATTTCACATTTACGCTGCAACTCTGATTACAGAACTTAAAAATTCAGAAAAGCTATGTGGACACATGTTCCCTAGTTAGTAAAATTGATGAAAGAAATAATTATCTTTTCATTTTTGTTTTTCTTTGATAAAGAAAATTCATTACAGATGCAAAGGAACACAATCCAAGAACTGGATAAGCAGTAAGAGAAACCCCAACAAGGGACAAGAGTTAAAAATGAAGATGTCAAGAATCAATGAAATCCACGGGAGAAAGGGATGGGGAGCTGTAGAATACTCAAACAACAACAAAAACAACCAACCAACCCTCAGTCCCAAATGAGTTGGGTCAACCATATTGATTATGCAAAAATAAATATGTTCAAATATGAATAGC
Organism: Salix exigua; assembly: GCA_032356905.1. NCBI lineage: Eukaryota > Viridiplantae > Streptophyta > Magnoliopsida > Malpighiales > Salicaceae > Salix > Salix exigua. The sequence continues at coordinate 15,679,554 of CM063594.1, read as the reverse complement.
CCGTGAGAGGAAGACTACTCCTCTTCAAAAATTTAACCATCCCAATTATCCATATATTTCAAACAAAGCAGTAAAACATCCTTGTCAAGGTCTCCAACGAGAATATAACAACATTCAAAGATGGTGAAAAAATGTTACGCAAACAGAACTAACTAAAAAAGCATGTGCAGACCAGGGATGTAATTATTCTCCCTTGAATAATCTTAAGTACAAGATGTCAGTCATCCTAGTCCATGGCTGCACTTGCAATATAAATTTCAATGCACAAATAATATTTTAGTAGAAAAAGAAAGAACATCTCATGCAGCACCAAAGTAAAAAATTAATGAATTGATATTCAATTTACCTTATGGCATGTACTTGGATCTTGGATCAACCAAAGAAGACAGTCTATAGCCATACACTGCCAGTCATCTGATGACCTAGCTATATTACACAATGCCTCGATAATACCAGGACAGCTAGCAACAGGTCCCCTACCAAGCTTATGATGACAAATTGTTCTTAATAAACCAATACCAGCAGGGGAATTTTCATTAACAAGTCCACCCCACATGCCTGGGAGTTTTACCAAGAATTCCGGCTTGCATATGGTAGGAATAAATTCGGGCTTGAAAGCAAAGCAATTAATGAGTTGAAGTGACCAGCACTGTAACTGACTAGCCCATTCCTCTGCTTTCCTGGACTCCATTTCAACACCACCCATGCCACGGGTAAGCAAATCGCAATGATATCTTAGTCTTCTGTCAGCATATTGGTAAAAATGTGTGTAAACTATTTCGAGTGAACTGATTGCTAGTTGGATGGAGAGTTCAAGGATTTCACCATGACTTGCCACAGCAGGAAAAGTGTTGGTGTATGTCGCCAAGTGCCCTAGTGCTCGTACCGCCACTCTTTGTTCAACCCATGTCAATCTCCCCCTCAAAAGCTCAACCAAGGGAGAGATTACACCAGCATGGACAGCACTTTCTGCAAACTCTTCCATGTTCATAGTGTAGGATCCAATAATATGAGCTGCGTAGTAAGGAATATATATGTTTTGGTCATGAGAAAGCCAGCGGCGATTCTTTAAGCCCTTCCATATCAGAGCAGCCATACATTCAAATATTCCCAATTCAATGAACTCGGGGTCATTTGGATGTGCCATAGCAGTGTTCCAAAGTCCACTGATTGGGAGAACCTGGCCATCATCATCCTGTGAAGGAAGTTCTCTAAAGAATTTCAGTATACTTGCTCTGCGCTTACTTGGGTTTCCTTCCTTCATGACACAAAAGAAGCATCCTGGATATGGGCAGTCGGGAGAAACTTTATCCATTTTCAGACAGCAACTACTCTGAATTCACAAACTGCCAAGTGAATTAGTCATTGACCTAGGTGATTCAAACAAATACATTCAGCATGCATAACTTCCAATAACGATTCACATTAGTTCATGAAATTTCAAGATAGGACCATATGAGGATCGACACTTCCAGTTTTCCTAAGAGTGTCATCTAACGTGTATGCACAGAGATTGCTAACCAAAATAAAAATGGATATACATAACGAACACAAAAACCTACTGAAGCAAATAGGAACTTTGCCATCATATCCAAGTTCACTCCAACCCCGACATCAAAAATATCAGCTCCTGCCACAGTAATGGAAATGGCTAGAGGGCAGCTAGATCAACCACCCCTCTCTCTCTATCTTTTTTAAACAAATTTCAATTTGTTATTCGAGTTCTCAATCCCTTTAGCTGTTTGAATCAATTACAATGGAGCCAGTCATCCTCTTTGAAATCATGTCGAAGAAACAAAGAAACTATATTTAAAACTCTATAAGAATAGAGAACCAGGGAGAAAAATCGTGGCATGAAGAAAACACAAACATGACAGTTTTTCTCACGCATAGCAAAAGCCCAATCTAAAAACAAATGGATCTACAAGAACCAAACTTTAACACCCAAAATTCAACATAAACACCAAAAAGCTAAACCCAAGTTTTTAAATAAGATCCAAAACAAATAATGTCCCAATCACAGAGACATAGATAGATACCACAAATGAGTCCCCCCCGCCGCGCAAAACACACACACACACAGAGTACTAGAAAATGGCATACCTTTGAGTAGGGTTCCTTAAAGAGAGAAGCAAAGAGAAGAACAGCACTCAGCTAACAGTGAAATTGCAAGCCGAAAAGAAGAAAAAAGTGCTTTTCAGGTGTACTGTTTGAAAAACCAGATAACTAAGACACGCTCTCTTGTTTTGTCTTTTTTTTTTTGTTTACTCTTGTCACCGAATGAGAAAAGGAGAGAGATGGATGAAAGTGTCGTTTGAGGAGATGGGGACGGTGTTTTTTGATGTGTTAGATTCTGACAGCGGAGAGATAACGATCTTATTCTTGTAATGAAAACATCTCTCTCTCTCTCTCTCGCACTCCCAGAGGCAGTACTATTTTAATGCAATAGCAAATATCAGATAAAATAAAATCCATTTTTTCCAAATATACATTTCTTTGCTCCCCCACTCGCTTCTTTCTTTTAATCCTCCCGTCAGCACTAAATCTTTTATTATTATTTAGATTAAGCCAAGAGTAAAATACCCATCCATAACATCACAATCAAGCAATTCCTTCACCCCTTTTTGTCTGTAAATAATAAGTTTATTTCGAGGGTCAACACAGCTCCCCAGATCATGCATCGTGTTACCTTTTTACCTGGGAATGAGATTTCTTAAGCTCCTTGAATTGAATGCAGATTGCAAAGTTTAAAAATTGAAATGGTGAGAATGTGAGAGAGGCGGCGCGTGGAGATGTGGACAATGAAATGCGTGGAGGATGGGGCTGGCAGCCATCATTGCACCACCACTATAACACCCGTTGCCTTTGTGTTTTCGTGGTTTTGGGTCCCATTTTCTTAGACGCCTGCCTTTCCGTTCTTCTGTCCTTCCTTCTTTACCGTTTTTGAATTGCAGAAACCTGACCCCTCTCCATCTACTTTTACTTTATTACCATGTTTATATATGCAGACATATCTTCTCCTTAAAAATCAGTTATAATATCTAATTTAAATTTAATTAATAAATAAGTTGCATTTATATGTTTGAGAAGGATGAAATTTATTTATTTTACTTTCTATATCATTTTCATTTTATTTCTTCAAAAATATTTAAATAATATGGCTAGATGGATATTTTTATAAAAATAGTTTTGACATTATTATTTTTAATTGTAGATAAGAGAAACTTACATTTAATTTATTTTTATAGTATGTTTAGATCTTAAATTCAATTAGGAATTCAATTCTTAACATTTAAGAAAGTTCCAAATATAAGTTTTATTAATATCTCTAAATTAAATTTAATTAATATAATTCCAACCCTATTATATCCTATCTACACGAAGGATTTCTTTTCCTTTCCTTTCTCAATTATATATATATATATATATATATATATATATATATATATATATATATATAATTATTGAGATTCTATAGTTAGCATGTTAATCTCTATGATGGACACATTTTTGTACTGAAAAAGAGAGGGAAAGATTAAAGAAGTGTTTAGAAACATGGTATAATTGTGCTTTAATTTTTTTTCCAATTAATTTCTTAAATATTTTTAAATTATTTTAATGGGCTGATATTTATATATTTTTTTAAAATATATTGAAAATCAAACCACCAGTATTTCCTTTTTTTTATTATTGTTATTAAATACTGTTTTTATTATTGTTATTACTAGTTCTTGAATAAAGTAAAATGGCTCGCCTAATATGCGAGGAAGATACTCCTTCCATTCTTTCCTTCTCAGGGTAAAGATTTCCCGACAATATATCAACGGCTACCAATCACTGTGACGTTCAAAGTTCCTCGAACCCTAATGCTGTATTTAAAAAGATTTTTCGACAATATATCAACGGTTACCGATCGGTTCAAAGTTTATGCAAGTTGTATTTTGGCTTAATAGTTGAAGGGACTTGTTGTTAGATCTTGAATTTCATAGCATATAGAAATTGTATTCATGTCGAATTATCAAGAACGCATAAACGATAAAACGGAAGCGTACCTGAATCCATATCCGGAAGTTGTACGGATGGTCTTCTAGATTAACAAGTTCTCCTTGAGAGCCCTTTGATCTCTCAACCTTAGCCTTAGTATTCTCTCTAACAATGGGTGTAAGAGTGAAAAATTATGAACTTGTAATCTAGGGACCATGACCCCATATTTATAGACAACCAAGTGCCTTTGTGGTATTTATATTTTAACCCATCACTAAAATAGAAATAACCCCGTAATCTCTACACATTAAAGGTCCACACCCTATTAGATACATCAAAACTCAATTGCCTAAAATACTTAACAGATCATTTTAATTAGACTTTACCTTATTTGACAGTCCACAAACACATAATTATTTTCATATAAGCCCAACGTTGGATTAATGATCCAACAATCTCCCACTTGGGCTATATGTATAACCTTATAATTATGTTTTGCAAAAATTACCAAATGTGCTCAATCTTTGTTGTCGTTAACAGATGTATCTATAACCAATCCGGTCCAGTAATCATACCAACATAGGATCTAAGCGGTTTTCGTTACAATTTCGTAACACAACCTATCAAAGGTCACGTATGCCAATACAATTAAATGACATGGATCATGATGTGGATGTGTAGCATGGAAATTTCATGCAATATGATCTTAACATGCCTATTTCCAACTGGTCCACCCTTAAACCTTAGTGAGATCAAACCATACTAAAATCGAGTGTAAATTAAACCAAAGACTTTATTTCTGAGAAAATAACCTCATAAATATCCATAAACTGAAAATTTGTCTATATTACATAAGCATGTAAAATTACAAACTCCCTTTAAAACTGAATACTATCAACTGCCAAAACACCCATACGAGCAGTATGCTCATGAAACATTTTGGGTGACAATCCCTTAGTAAGCGGATCCGCAACCATGGAGTTTGTACCGATATGCTCTATAGACAACTGTCCACTCTGAACTCTTTCTTTAACAACTAGGAACTTGATGTCGATGTGTTTTGACTTCGATGAACTCCTATTGTTATTGGAATATAAAACTGCCGATTTATTGTCACAAAATAATTTTAGTGGTCTTTTAATATCGTCCACTATACGCGACTCAGTGACAAAATTCGCGACCATACTCCATGATTGGATGCCTCATAACATGCTATGAACTCAGCTGCCATCGTGGAAGAGGCTATAAGTGATCTGTTTAGCGCTCTTCCAGGAAATAGCACCTCCGGCTAGCATGTAAATATACCTCGATGTAGATTTCATGGTATCTCGGCATCCAAAGCAAAATCGAGTCGCTATACCCAATGATCTCCAGATTAGCTAAACTCCAATATGTGAGCATGTAGTCTTTCGTTCTCTGTAAGTACCGTAAGACCCGTTTAGTCTGCTTTCAATGGTCTATTCCTGGATTGCTTAAAAATCGCCTGATAGCTCGATAATGTACGCAATATCCGGACGCTGTACAAACTTGAGCATACATTATACTCCCTACTATCGAAGCATAAGGAATCTTCTGTATTTTCTTTTATCAAAATCATTTTTAGGGCACCGATTGAGACTAAATTTGTCTCCCTTAGCCACAAAGGTATCTCCTGGTCTACAGTCTTGCATGCCATATCTCTTAAGAACATTTTTGATATAGGTATTTTATGATAATACAAGAATACCTCGAGAGCAATCTCGATGTATTTGAATACCTAATACAAAAGAGGTTTCACCAAGATCTTTCATCTCAAAATTTTTAGCTAGAAATTTCTTGGTTTCGTGTAATAAGCCTATATCATTACTGGCAAGCAAGATGTCATCGACATACAAAATCAGGAAAATATATTTACTCCCACGGAACTTATGGTATATATAATCATCAACCAAATTCTTCTCAAAACCAAACAAGATGATAAACAAAATGAGATGATCACTTGATGATACTTGAAATAACATTGTCGAGATGCTTGTTTGAGTCCATAGATGAATTTCTTAAGTTTACAAACCATATTCTTTGGGTCTCCAGACATAGTTTTCTGGTTGCAAAATATAGATCGTCTCATCAATGTCACCATTGAGAAACGTTGTCTTTATATCCATCTAATGTAACTCAAGATTGAAATGTACCACCTATGCCATTATAATTCTGAAAGAGTCTTTCGAAGATACCGGAGAGAAAGTCTTTTTATAATCGATAACTTCTTTCTGTTTAAAGCCCTTTGCAACAAACGTGCCTTGTACTTTCTACATCACCTTTCGAATCCCTTTTGGTCTTAAATATCCATTTGCAACCAATGAGTTTCACACCTTCAGGTAATGGGATAAGATCTCACACGTTGTTGTCTTTTATTGACTTAATCTCCTCATTCATATTATAAATCCACTTTTGAGAGGTACTCAATGGCTTGATGGAAGTTGATAGGATCATCTTCCATCACACCAATATCTATCTCATGTTCTTGGAGAAATACAATACAATAATCTGATATTGCACATCTCTTCTCTCTAGTGGATCTTCTTAATGGCATAGATTCTAGAGGTGCTTGAGGTTGTTCTTCTGGAACAATTTCTTGAATAGAAGGTGTTTCGACATTGTCTTGATTCATTTGTGTCTTCAACATTGTCAAAATTAGAATCCGACCAATGTTAATGACACTGTGGGAATATCAATATATTCCTCTTCAAAGACAAAGTTTTTATCTTTATCACCTCGACATCCTCAAAGAATCGGGCATTTCCCGTCTCGAAAATCGACCTAGTTGTGGGATCATAAAATTTATACCCCCTGGATCTTTCCGAGTATCCAATAAAATAACAACTTACCGTCCTAGAGTCCAGTTTCTTTTCATTAGGCCTATAAGGCCTTGCCTCAGCTGGACATCCCCAAACATGCAAATGTTTTAGACTAGGTTTCTTACCTGTCCAAAGCTCATAAGGGGTTTTGGTAGTTGCTTTAGTGGGTACTCGATTAAGGATATATGCTGCAGTCTTAAGTGCTGCTCCCGAGTGATTACGGTAAGGTGGAATGACTAATCATACTCCTTACCATGTCCTTAAGCGCTCTGTTTCGTCTTTCAAGCAACACCATTCATAGTGGGCGAACCCAGGCATAGTGTACTTGTGGGACGATACCGCATTCATCTAGGAATTTAGCAAATGGCCCTAGGCGTTGTTCTCTGAACCGTCATATCTACCATAGTACTCACCACCACGGTCGGATCCGACGCTTTTGATCTTTTACTTGAGTTGATTTTCAACTTCGACTTTATAACTTTTGAACACATCCGATGATTGTGATTTTTCACTTATGAGATATACATAGCCATATCCGGAAAAATCATCTATGAACGTTATAAAATATTGTTGACCATTCCAAGCGACCGTAGGAAATGGCCCACAAATATCTGTATGTATTAGTTCTAAGATGTCCATAGTCTTGTTGGCTACAAATCTCCTTGTATTGGTTTGTTTTCCCTTAATACAATTAACACAAATATCAAAATTTGTAAAATCTAAGGGATCGAGAATTTTATCTGACACAAGTCTCTCAATTCTCTTTTTAGAGATATGACCTAATCGTTTGTGCCATAATATACGCAATTCTCGGTAATTAATTTTCTCTTGGTACCTCGTGTACTTAATTGCAAGGATTCATTAAATGAAACAATTGTATCAATCGAATATAGATTATCATATCCAGATAAAGAACCTGAACCAGATAATTTGGAATCATAAAACAAACTAAATTTTCCATTTCCGAATGAACAAGAATAACCAGATTTGTCCAATGAAGAAATAGAAATAAAATTCCGTCTAAAAGACAGTACAACAAAAGTTTCATTAAGATCCAAATAAAGTCCAGTCTTTAACAATAATCTAAATTTTCCAATTGCCGCAACTTCAACCGTCTTGCCATCGCCTACATAGATATATCTTTCAACATCATTTGGCTTTCGGCAACTCAGGCAACCCTGCATAGACACACTGATGTGAGTTGTTGCACCAGAATCTAACCACCACGTGTGTCTAGGTACCGAAGTTAAATTAACTTCAGAACAAACCAAAGCAAGAAGCATACCTTTCTTAGCACGCCAAGCGTGATAGTTGGTGCATTGCTTCTTTTTATGCCCTTCAGCACCACAAAAGAAACAACCAGATCTTGATCGAATCATTTGATTTCGTTAATTGTTTCTTTTGAGTACTCATACCTGCAGCTTCCTTAACATTCTTTCTTTTCTTTCCCTTACCTTTAAAGGCAGTGGCTAAGTGAGCACTCTCTGTCCTATCTTGCTTAAGCCTTTCCTCTTCCTGAACACAGTGTGAGATGAGCTCATTCAGAGACCAAGTCTCTTTCTGACAATTGTAGCTCACCTTAAACTGGTTAAATTGTGCAGGAAGAGATATTAAAACCAGATGCACTAGCAAGTCCTCAGAGAGTTCAAGCTGAAGTGCTTTGAGCTTGGAAGCAAGATGCGACATCTCCAAAATGTACTCCCTTACATTGCCTTTGCCTTTATACTTCATTGAAATGAGACTTGTCAAGAGTGTACCAATTTCAGCCTTTTCATTCTTGACGAATCTCTTTTCAATATTGGCAAGGAATTCCTTAGCTGTTGTGATTTGATCAGACATTGTGCCCCTGAATGCTTCTGGAATGGCCCTCTTCATGATCATCATACACATGCGATTTGATTTCTCCCACCTTTCCATATCCCTCTTTTCATCAGAGGTACTCTCATTCGTAAGTGGTAAGGGAGAATCAGTCCTTAACGCAAGGTCAAGATCCATAACTCCAAGAACAATCAAAAGATTGTCTTTCCAAGACTTGAAGTTAGAGCCATTAAGCATAGGAATTGAGTTTATACTGGCAGTTATATTTGCAAGATTAATCGCTGAAAAAAGAACAGCAACAATTGAAATATGCTCATAAACAAAACTTATCTTAAAAGCAAAATAAATTAATTCAAATAAAGGTAAAACCCATCTTAAGATATCGAGCACTCCATTAATATTTTATCTTTGGATAAAAGATTAATTTGTAAGTGATATCTTAATGTAGTAATCAAACATTGATAATAAGAACATGTCAAAAAATAAATCAGCCTTTGGGTCGATTAATTAGTCACATGTATAACCAAATAATCATCACATGTTAATTACTACATGTGTATATGCATTTACCTTAAATATTGACCTTCCTTTGGGCCGATCAATAAGAACATAAATCGCATACACATAACCATTTATATTTCAAAATGAAATTAATCTCCACAAAAGAGGTCACTTTGGTGACATATTATTTTAATTAATTCATTGTAAAATATATATATCACCATACCAATATTTGAAAAATAAATTTGCATTTATTTACAAAGTCAACTGTTGACTTTGACCCACAAAGTCAACTGTTGACTTTGACCTTACGGCTGGTCCGGGTTGAGCCAACTCGAATCCTAAACCGGCCTACTTAATACATATTTTATTATGGGCTTAAAGTCCATAACTTACTTGCTATGAGTTGAAGCCCAAAGAACATAAAATTATATGGGTCTAAAGCCCATCATTTATTTGCTATGGGCTGAAGCCCAAAGACCATAAAATTATATGGGTCTAAAGCCCATAAGTTATTTGCTTTGGCCCATAATATATATATATATATATATATATATATATATATATATATATATATATCCCTTAATCTATTTGGCACAATAATGGATTAATTCTAATAAACAAATTTAAGTGCTTGCACCATTATTATGCACTAATTCATTCTTGAGCACTAATTAATTTAAGTGCTTGCACCATTATTAGTGCACTAATTCATCCTTGAGCACTAACTAATTTTAATGCTTGCACCATTATTAGTGCACTAATTCATCTATTTATTTATTTATTTATTTATTATTATTATTAGCCTTCACCAGCGCTGGCCTTCCCAGCGCTGGTTACTCCATCTTCACTAGTTGATTTTCTTTGCACCAGCGCTGGCAAGGCCAGCGCTGGTTCCTTTCATTTATACTGGCAGCCTACGGGCTGCCAGTTTTAAGTTCTTGATTTCTACATCGGCGACCGTAGGTCGCCGGTTCTTACTTTTCACCTTTGTTGGCGACCTACAGTCGCCAACAAAGTTTCATTCATTTGGCGACCTACGGTCGCCAACAAAGTTTCATTCATTTGGCGACCAGCGAGCTGCCATATTTACTTGAAGCAAAGTTCAACATGAACTTTGCTTCATCTCACTTGATATATATATATATATTCCTCTTTATATGGCAGCCTACGGGCTGCCATATTTCCTTAATATATATATATATATATATATATATATATATATATATATATATAAACAATATATATTATATATCTATATAAACTTACTTCAAGCATAACATTGCTGCCAATTCATTTTGATAAACTCTAACTACCACTTGTTAAAATCCATCATACTTGTTAAAATCCATCATACTTGTTAATATACATATATAAACTTTGCTTCACTCTAATATATACATATAAGAATGAAATCTCACTTGCATATTTTCTCAATAATTCAACATGAAGTGGCTCTGATACCACTTGTTAGATCTTGAATTTCATAGCATATAGAAATTGTATTCATGTCGAATTATCAAGAATGCATAAACGATAAAACAGAAGCGTACCTGAATCCATATCTGGAAGTTGTACGAATGATCTTCTAGATTAACAAGTTCTCCTTGAGAGCCCTTTGATCTCTCAACCTTAGCCTTAGTATTCTCTCTAACAATGGGTGTAAGAGTGAAAAATGAACTTGTAATCTAGGGACCATGACCCCATATTTATAGGCAACCAAGTGCCTTTGTTGTATTTATATTTTAACCCATCACTAAAATAGAAATAACCCCTTAATCTCTACACATTAAAGGTCCACACCCTATTAGATACATCAAAACTTAATTGCCTAAAATACTTAATAGATCATTTTAATTAGGCTTTACCTTATTTGACAGTCCACAAACACATAATTATTTTCATATAAGCCCAACGTTGGATTAATGATCCAACACTTGTTTCTTTACTTTGCATCAGTGTTCAAGTCTCATACCCCGCGGTGCTTTACAAGTTCAAGTCTCACATCCCGTGGTGTTTTACAAGTTCATTGGGTTTACAGGATATTTAATGAGTCCAGAGATTAATTATGATACATGTAAACTGATCCGACCCGGAGATAAAAAAAATTCTCAAACCCTAATGCTGTACTTAAAAAGATTAATTTGTGCTTTACATGGTAGGCTCATGCTAAACAGGGGAGGTGAATCCCAGATAGATTCCTTGCCAAAAACCTAAGCTCCATCGCATATCTCCTGGAGTCGGAGTTGATGCTCCTTTTGATGCCTTGGGAGAAATATGTTTTGACAATTTCATTTGCGTTAAAATGTGAATATAGTTGTTTTTTTAAGTATTTTTTATTTGAAAATATATTAAAATAATATTTTTTATTTTTTAAAAAAATATTTTTGATAACAACACACATGATATAAAAACATCAAAAAAATTAATTTAAAATGAAAAATCAAATAATTTTATAATACAATGTCAAACATGAACCGCAATAGCACCACTGAAAACATTATTGGTACAGATGATATTTTCAAAATATATTATGATTGTGAAAGGTGTAATGTTTCACTTCAAATATATGATCAACCTATCTATTTATCTTTTTTTAAAAATGAAAAAAAAAATGTCCACGACAGAGTTCGTCCATTTTTGGATCCACAGCTTGATGTCCATATCGATACGACAACATTTCACATCCCATGCAAGTAAGTGATGGCATACCTTACAGCCACTCGACATGCTGACAAGTTCCCGTCGATGGACCTTCCGTTCAGCATCTTTGATGATTAAAACGACAGCAATAAAATGATGATAGTTGTCGTGTCAACGCCTGCATGAAAAATCTCTCTGATGGACAAGTTTTAATCTTTTGTCTTAGTTTTTTCTTTCCTGGAAAACATTCTATAGTTATTATTTAAATTTGATTTGTTTATTGAAAAATATTTTCAGCTCGGAGAATATTTTATGAATCTACTTACAATACATTCAACTATTTTAGCCTGTCAATTCAGACTTTTCAATTGACTTATAGCAAATACAAAAATATACATTCTTGATATTTTTAAATAATATTGATTGTGAATTTTTTAGTCAAAGTAAAATAAGATTTGAAAAGAATTTCAAATTTTATTTAAATAATTAATGATTGTGATGCTCAAAACTAAATTATTTAATAAACCAGATGTATTTCATGCTACAATATCTAAATTAGAGTATTATTGATAAAAATATAATAACTACACCAATAAATTAATCATTGAAAGTTAATTTACGAGATAGCCATTAGTTGGAAATAAAAATTGGATCGTTAATTAAGTGTGACTGTAAGTAAATTTTAAAAATTAAGAACTAAAATATAATTTATACAAAGATTACAATTCTAGACTTGATTGAATTAATTTATAAAATTAGATTAAAATAATACATGCTGTAACATGTAAGGGGCAAATTAATATTTTGATAATTATAGAATTTTTAATTAGGAATGTCAAAGATGGAGTTGTATGTGACTGAACGTTTGAATCCAGATAAAATGTTTGGACAGGCTAGCGGTGCTCCACTACATGGTTCCTTTCTGGAAAACAATTAAAAAAATATTCATTTGCTGATGTACGGACGGGATTGCCCAGTTCAATGATGATGGTTTCAACTTAAACTTAATGGGCTTTACTCGCTACCTGCTAGTTTGATCCAACACTTCAAATGGGGCCTCTTGGGCTCTTCGTGACTGGCTTGGGCTCGATTTCATTTACGTATTCAAGTTTCAGTTTTGTATTTTTTTTTTCCAAAAAGAGAATTACATTGACCAATCAAGTCCCGACATGTGGAAATGTACTGTGAAAGCAAAGCCGATATCCCAAGAAACCGGACGATACTTCCTTTTCCAGGTTCTGGCCGGTTCCAGTTCGTTTTCATTTTTGCCCTTTCCTCTTATATATATATATATATATATATATATATATATATATATATATATATTGTTTTTTTATTTTGAATTATAGCTCGTAAATTAATTCTTCCAAGTGTACTGAATGTGCGTTGACGAAGGCTGGTTGTATGATGTTTTAAAAATATTTTTGAAAAATATTAATTGTATATATATATATATATATTTAAAATTTATTTTATTAGATTTACTTCCAGACATTCAAGGCCTAAAGCTTGTACTGCTTTCTAAATTGGTGCATCGTCATATCTCTTGATCGGGCCACCCATCAGTGGGGGCTTCCCAGATTTGATTTCTATGGGAGAAAAGGCTGCTCCAGTTCCTGCAGAAAATGGGATTTATAGGAGATAGAACAAGAATCTTGCCGCTGTTCTTCATGTCCATTAAAACCCACATCTGCATTGATTATTATATATTTATTTGATATTGAGATGCTTATGTTTTATTTTTATTTTTATTTTTAATACTAGCATATTTAATCAATAAAAATATACTTTTTAATCACACTCATCATGAGTCCCGCTCTATCATCTATCACTTGAAGCTCTTGGTGCCTGAAATTAATTTTAAGAGCTTGAAAAGTTGCCATTCTAAAGGTCAGCAAATGCGGGTTAAAAGTCAAGATGAAGCTGGAGTCGTCGGAATTACTCTGACAGCGAGATATCAATAGTGGGACCTCTAATTTGGAGATCACTACCAAATTCTATCTTCAATGGAAAATTTAATGACGGTTATTTTATAATTTAAAAGTTGGAGTTATTAGGTGAGATTTTATAATATAATTTATATTATTATCTAATATTTATCTTCAAATGAAAATACTTTGACCTTGAAACTTACACAGACCCACATTACCTTACGCTTGATTTTTATCAAATAGAATGGAGGTGGTGATATTCGAATTCATGACCGCTGGGTCAACAAGACTCTGATTTAATGTTAAGGAATTATATCACCTAGAAACTCAAGCTGTTAAGTGAGGTATCATAATACAATTTATATTATTCTCTAGCAATCTCTAGCGGTACGTGATGACAAAGAACTTGTGATCTATATAGCAGATCTCGAGTTCGTATCAGGATGTGCATCCGTGTATATTTTTGTTAAGATCATTAATTTATCAAATACTATCTTCAATGGAAAACTACCTGCAGCTTCAAGAATACAGGAGGAGTGACCAAGACAGAGTATTGTCAACGTAATGCACAACTTCTACCTTTCCATACGCAGATGTTAACAATGTGGGGAGATGATGCGACATTTTCACCAGCTAGTTTCATTCTTATTTTCAATTTTTTTTTCTAGGAAGAAAAACAGTGTGGAGATGTTCAAAACTCTTATTTTTAATACAAGGATTATATGAAGTTTGATAAAATTGCAAGTTTCCACCAGCTAGAGTAACACCAAGGTTGCTTGGCCATAGGTTACAGTCAATGCCCACCAGACATTAATGGTGTTTCTACATTCCCACTTCATATATATATATATAGATAGCAAGAAAATGAAGCATATGGTAATATCTAAAATTGAGACATATATTATAATTAAAAAAAGAGAGAGATAGCAAAATAGGCCTTATTGCATTTCCTTGAAAAAATATCTTCCGTGAAATTGCTTTGGGATAATTTCTTTACGAATTAGTTCTTCTTGCCCTCTTCCCCACCCTCTTCCAAGTAAGCCTTCTTTCTCCTCTCAGCGTTAGCAAACAGGCAAATCACGAGGAAACACGTGGCATAAATCCCATGAGTCTTCCAATTAGTCTTGGGTGGCTGGTGCAGCACAACCCTATGAAACACTGCCACGTAGCAATGCAGCCCAATTGCAAAGCCCACCAGGGTCTGGCCTAGGCCCAACAACTTCGAGCTCAGCCCACACTCGGCGGAAAAAACCAGGATCAAATACATCAAGAGAAGCAACAAGTACAGAACATAGCCTAGGGTTTGAAACACCATTAAACAAACGTAGGTGGACTGTGAAGTAGCATAGAAAAACTTCAAGGGCTCAAGGCCTGTAACTAATGAAGAGAGGCAGAGAATGGTGAAGTAGATGGAAAGATAAACTTGGATGAAAATCAAGATCTTTTGGAGGGAGAAATAGGCTTTGATACGGTTAAAAATAAGAGAAACCAGAAGTAGGGGTATTAAAATGAATGCAAAAGAGACTGCAGAGGCAATGGTAGGTGCATACGTATTGCCAACAATTGGCTTGAACCCTTTAGTCAAATCTTTGTTGGCTTTCGTAAGGTATTTCTTGGAAGTAATTGAGAGTCTCTCAAGGTCTGGTATGATATTTTGATGAAACTTTGATGGCAGATCTCTGAATTCAGCAACCAAATCATCATCTTCATCATCTTGGCCGACCCAGCTTGGTTGATTTTTATTTTGAGTGGTCTTGGTCTGTTTCTGGGATCCCGTACTGTCACCGACTTTCTTGTCCACAAGGTTTTGTGTTTGTTTTGTGGAAGTCGGTTTGGTTGTTTTGTTAGTACTGGACAAGCCTAGTTTCAGAAGATCTGATGATTTCTTTGTGGAGGCAGAATTGGTGGCGGCTTTTGACGTGGAATTGAGTTTCTTGAGCTGAGAAATGGATTTGGGAGGTGTGGGTGTTGCTTTAGTTGAATTTGCAGATTTTGTAATCTTGGTTTGGTTCTTGGTAGACAGGCTGCTAGCCTTGACGAGCTTGGTTTGGTTTTTTGCCGATAGGCTAGGGTTGGCGAGCTTGGTTTGGTTCTTGGTGGATAAATTGGTGTTCTTTTTCTTGTTTACCTGGTCTCCATACGTCTCAACTTCTAACATTCTTCTTCTAACAAGAAACTGCTTTGCTTCAAGCTGTGGTTGATCACTGTCTGAGGAGGCACAGTGGAGAAGAAAAATGAAAATAAACAAAACAAGAAAAAGCAGAAGCTGTGCCTGTCGACTGAAACAGATCAAGTACTTGAGTGGAGCCATTTGTGAAATCTAGGTTGCTGTTGGTCTTGAAATTAGGATTTAACGGGGATTTGTAGGATCTTGAGAGAGAGAGAGAGAGTGGGAGGGAGAGAGAGAGAGATCTTATGTTCAGTTCTTATGTTCAGTAAGTGAAGACTTAAATGAGAAAGCAGTGGAAGATGAGATCAGCGATCAGTCACATGATACGGCTCCTTCCGATTAAACGCGGTTTTTCATGTCCCGGTGTGCATGCCTGCTGGCACCGGTTAGGCCAAGCTTAATTTATCTATTTTTTCCACTCATGGGACACTATTGTTTGGGCTAATCAACTCCCCAACTTGGGATTCTCTATTATAATTTATAAATAAAATGAGTTGAAACCATGACTTATTGGTCATATATATATATTCTTCATTTTTTTTATAAATTGACTCACATGAAATTTGACTACAAAACGAGGAACTTGTATAAAGTTAGCAGTAGCTCATCATCATGTACCTTCCGGACAAAAATCTCTGTTTAGTATGTGAACTCAAAAGAGGCAAGGCTGGCTTGCCCGATGTACATGGTGAATCTCTGCATGAATCACCGACATGGTAATTTGATGAGTAATATTAATGATTTGCAATTGTGTCATAAGTCTGCATAATAAAATTTAAATCCAAGTCAAGATTATATCTTTTATAAAAATGTAGAATTATTGAAATTTTACTCGTTCACTATAACTCACACAATATATTTTTTAAAAAATAAAATTAATTCATACAAAAAAATATCATCAACGAAACGACATTGTATCAGAATTGATAGTTAATATCTCAAAGATAATCCTTAATATTGATCTAACTGGAGATTAATTTAATCATCGTAATAAAATAAAAACTTTACTTTTTCCTCCATCCTTGACATTAAATATAAATAATTAAATTTAATGTTTCCAACTTTATTGAAAATTAAACTTGTGACCTCTTGAAGTGTTAAGAGATGATTGCCACTTAAACTAGAAATTATGACATCAAATATATGGTAATTATACATGTGACGGGAGAATGACTTGTATTTATGTGGAGAGAAAATAAATGATATTCTTTATTTGTTTAAAATGTCTAGAGAAATAAAATCAAGAAAGATCTATTTATATAAACTTTGTTATAAAAAACATCTTAATAAGCATCTAAATTTTAATATATTTTATATAAATATCTTATAAATATCCAAGGTATTTCAAAGATATTTATGAAGATATGTAAATAGTATAAAAAACCCTAATAGTTTTTTTTAATGTGTCATCACTTAGTTTACTTTGTAGTTGATAATTAAAAAAAATGCAATCCACCATACAATTTAATTATAGCCGATTTAATTCAATAAATCAAATTCATGTCAAATTAAATTACTTGAATGTGAGAGTGGAGTAATGCATTTGACACATAAAATGTATTCTTGAAAGTGGACATTAATAATTAGTAGTAGAAACAATCAAAACTAATAATTCCTGACTTATATTTTTAGCATCATGAAACTAATTAATATAAAATAAAGTTTGTTTTCCTTTCATATCACCAATTTTATAGCAGGAACACACGAAGCCAGGGTTGGACGAACAAGACCAAAGCATGATCTAGATCCATCAGATTCCCTTCTACTATTTTTTAGGAAACATAAGTAGACCATAGTTGAAATCGTTGACTTTTGCTGCCAGTTTTAATATATAAAAAACAATATTGCTAAGTTATTGGAATCAAGTTTTAAAAACAAGAAAGAAGATTTTATGATTTAATTTCTATGGTAGATTTGATTGTGTAAAATAAGTTGTTATTTTTTTAATTGGAAGATTAAAAAATAATCCGTAACAATAGATCAATTAATTTTTTTTAAAAAATGATAATCACAATGACTTAGGAAAAAAAGTATTTTTTTTTTAAATAGTATCTTAATCCCTAACTTATGAAATACAAAATGACAAAACTAGATAAAAAAAAGACCTAGAAAAATCAATCAAAATCAACAATATTTATCGTGATAAACTTATAACCCTAATAAGCAGAACATAGTCAACCCAGATTGCTATGCTAAATCCATAGCTCAGATCATGTAGTTGAGATAATTCAAACTAGTGATCTATATATGTTATTAGACAGAAAAATACTATATTTAGAAAAAAGATTGCAATTCAATTTTTTAAAAAATAATTGTGCAAAAAGTTTAAAAAAGAGAAATAAAATTAAAAGAATGAAGATCAAAATTGAAGGGTAAAATTGAAAAGAAAAATTAATTTAACAAAAAAAATAAAAAATCAAAGGAACGAGAATCAAAAGAAAGATGATCAAAATTGAAATAAGAAATATAATAGTTTTTTTTTATTGAAAGGTGAGCTTGAAAAGAGAAATCAATTTAATAAAAGACTAAAAAAGATCAAAAGAATGAGAGCCTAATTATAAAAAAAAAATATTAGACATATTGGAATTGAAAGGTGAAATAGAAAACAAATAAAACTTGTATAAAAAACCCAAGAATAATAATAAAAAAATAAAAAGAATAAAAATTAAAATTGAAATATCAACAATAAAAAAACAAAGTTGTAAAAAAAACCCGACCAATAATAAATTATACCCCAACAGCCTACACACACTGTATCAGCAAGAAAAGAGTGGCACAAATGAAAGGGATTTTTGATAGCTAGAAGGTGTAACACGCCACCCACAAGTATCAAATATCTCTCCCATGCTGGCACTTACATATCACGTACCATTAATTTTTTAGATATTTTAATTATTTGACAATAAATTTCAAAAGTAAAAGAAATTAATTTCTCTCGATTAATTCAGCGCGGCTTCTAAAAAAATTCTATATGCACCTACCCATGCAGTGTAAGTTTTCAAAATAAATCCGCAAAAGAAAAACGAAAGGATGTGATTGGACTGTTAGTTTGTGTTTATCACCTACCCGAGTGACCGACCAGCTCAAGCATGGGACCGGAAAAACGAAAGGATCCTAGACAGTAGGTCCCGCCGTCGAGCTGCCCCGCATTACCGGCTTAACTCCACTCGTAAATTCCCCAGATAGAAGAAGGTGAAAGTATCGATGTTTCCTTCTGGGTTTGTGATGAGGTTATTTGGAGACCCATCTTGTGTGTCTGTGTGGGCCGTCAGATCATGGTATTATTAGATGATGATGAGATGGATGGGTGTCGTAGACAAGCAACTGGTGGCGGGACCTTGAATATTCTGCGAGTGTGGGGATTAAGCTAACGTGCCCTTTAATACTCCATGATGACGACGGAAAAGATCGATGATGAACAAAACATACTACTTGTCTCTCTTCGATCTCCTTAAGTCTTATGTATTTCCGAGCCACCGACTTGTCTCTTTTCCATCTCCTTAAGAGGATGTTTGGGGTTGTGGTGTGATTACGATTGCGGTGGAAAAAACAGGTTTAAAAAAGCATTTTTAGGATGTTGTAAAATAAGCGAGTTAAGTGTTTGGTTAAGGGTATGGTTGAGTTGGAGGTTGCAAAAAAAAACAGTTTTGGGTGTTTGGTTACCAAACTTTTCATATTGCTTTTAACTTGTGAAATTACTTTAAAGGGTATATATATATATATATATATTGTAAATTTCATTTATTATAATAATATAATGTAATTAATAATTAATGAAAAAACAATAAAATGACTAATAGATTAATTATTTTTTAAATTTTGTAGATTAGTAATCATGACAATAAAATGTATTGTTATTATTTTAAACTGACTAATAGATTAATTTTATACAAAATTAATAGAATAATTATTTAATTATAATTTTGTATATTAATTTTTGTATGTAATTTTGTCATATATAGATTTATATATATATATATATATAAATTTATAACTTCTAAAAACGCATTTAAAAATAAATAACAATTTCTATTAATGTGAATACTGCAAGTAACATGGAAACATCATTTCATTGTCCCATCAAACTATTTGCAATGCCCTCGCGAACAATATCCATACGTGAATTTCTGCGCGAACGCTGACTAGTTTCACACGCAACAACATCTGGTAATAACTCATCTGGGATATAATATGGATTACAATCATATTCAACAAAAACAGACATCATCTTACGATCTTCTTCTAATATAGTTATGTAGTGCCATCAATGCAACAACAATCGCAACTCTGTGTTTTGTAAGGATAAGTCGGCATGCATCGCAAAAGTTTCCACCTTTGCTTCCATACTCCAAATGTTCGTTTTATCACATTGCGTAGTGATGAATGCGCACGATTAAATACTTCGTGTCGTCCACTTGGTTCACCCCGACGTCGAAAATCGGGTAAATAATATCGCTCCCTCTATATGGACCTAAATATCCATACTCATTCGGATAATCGGCATCAACCAAATAGTATTTTCCTGAAAATGTAAACAAAATTAAACTTGTATATTAATTAAATATAAAAAGATGAATAGTACTTTACTTGAAATTATCATAATCGTAAGAAATGATAAATGACAACCTTCAGAGCGGTTTAGGAAATTTGATACTCCGATCGTCTATAGCCTCGAGAAAAATATGTGTATCGTGCGCACTGCCTTCCCATCCTGCCCATACAAATGTTAATTGCATGTCAAAACTACACGCCGCCTTGTTGTTTTGTGTTGGGACACATTTTCTACCAATAAAAGGTATTTGATTTTCTGTTAAATCGTTGCACGAACATGTGTCCCATCAATTGCACCAATACAGTTCTACAGGTACAAAAAAATTGAATTAGGATAAATATATTCAAACAAAATACACAATTTTAGTGCAAAATAAAAGCGGTTACCAAACATTGAAAGTGTGGTGCGATCTGTGACCCCAAACATGTACTTAGTCTTATGTATTTCTGAGTCACCGATAATTACTAATTGATTAAATTAGTTTTGAAAAATATATTAAAATGATTTTTTTTTATTTTTATAAAAAATATTTTTGATATCCAAACACAAAAATAATAGGAAATACTATATTTTTTTTAATTTAAAATATTTTTTTTTTCAAAATCTCTTTTCAAACAAACACCCAGATACCTTTTAAGTAATCCGCTTGTCACAGTATTTTCTGTGAAAACTTTGCTGCACTTTTATTGTAATCAATAGATCTACTTTGTGATATTGATTGCAGACTCCAAAAACTAAACAAACATAAATATATATGGCCGGCCTTAGAATTTGTGTGTGTATATATGAACAGACAGAGGTTTACAGTTTCAAGAAACGCGACAACAATTTACGAGTTTAAGTTAAACTATGTATCTCTTATAAAAATATATAATAATTAAAATTTGACTCGTTTATATAAATTCATAAAATACACCAGAAGGAATATTTAATCGAATTAAAAAAAGAGTTAACAACTTCAATGAACAGCGAGTGTGTACAGTCATAGTGTTCTATTGTTTAGAAAACTCCCCTTAGATTTGG
Organism: Salix exigua; assembly: GCA_032356905.1. Classification (NCBI taxonomy): domain Eukaryota; kingdom Viridiplantae; phylum Streptophyta; class Magnoliopsida; order Malpighiales; family Salicaceae; genus Salix; species Salix exigua. The sequence continues at coordinate 15,658,095 of CM063594.1, read as the reverse complement.
AGAATCTTATTCACATCTCAGTTGGGGCCATTTCTTCTGGCAACGAACAGGACTTTCTCAACGATAAAAATATTAGGCTGAGATTTTCGTTTTTTTTATTTTAAAAAAAAGGGATTCTGTTCATAATTAATCATGTTCAATGTACATGGCTAGTTTATTAGGTGTTAAGATGCTATTTATATGTCATTAATTCCATGCATCGCAAGATATCTATGATTTTTTCACGTTGATTGTCTTATCTCCAAGTAACATGAAAAAAAAATTAAAAAAAAAATTAATGAGTTTCATAGGAGATATCCACGCTTATTCAGTGGATGAGTTTCTCATTTAAAAGATGAGATTTTTTAAGAATTAAATTTGATAAATGCTTAGTAAATCTAAATCATTAATTCAAATTAAATGCATGGTCGTGATTTAATATATGATAAAAAATAAAAAAAAAATTAAATACTTGATATTTTATTTATCATATCTAATTAATTTAAATCAATGAATTAAAATTAATGATGAGATTTAGAATCTAATCGTTCAAGCTCTTAAAAACACAAAAAGTTTAAGAGAACGAGAGAGTGAAACTCACACGAGGTACGAAAAAGTTTCATTTTTTATCATAACATGCACATTGTCATAACTTTTTTATGATATTTCAAATTAGCTAACCTAGTAAAACCTTTCTTGAATTTAAAATTATTTAAGAATTATTTTTGGTATATTAAATTTAAGTTTTTTTTTATATTTTTTTGATATATTTAAAACCAATTCATTCTGTTAAGTTTTTAAAAATACCCTCTACATTTTTCATGAAACGTAAATTGATAATATCTTAAACCTAATTAGTTTTTATTTTTTATTTTTTATATGATTGATTTTAAAATTTGAAACTAAATAAGTAACTTTAAAATTTAATCCTCCATCTATAAATTTTGGTATAAATAAAAAAAATAGTTCCCTAAATATCATTTCTTCCTTTTCTAAAAAAGCACCAACTTAAAACCTCTTCTCTGTTTTTGTTTCCAATTTAAAACCAAATTATGACATTATATTTTATTTATAAAACTTAAAATTAGTTATATATAATACTTAAAATTAATTGGTAAAATTGAAAGTATTTAAATCATTTTATAAGTTTTATATGCCAAATATGGAAGGGATCCTGAAAAAAAATAATCCTGAAAATTAAATATCGAAGTACAGAGTGGTTAAAACTAAAATAAAATAGTTTTAATATTTCAGCCTTTTAAATATTTGAAAAATATATAGAAAAAACATGAATCTTAAAAAAAAAACTCAATGGCCCTCTCTTTTTATTTTTTAAAAATAAAAGGGAGATGATCTTAGCTTTAAATGAGAAATTCTTTTCATGCACATGGAGAGATGTGGGCTAAAAGCCATGGAGAAAAAAGATCTAAACGACCTGTCCTTTTAATATTAAATTTAAAGTGAGGTATGGCCCTAGCTAGATCTGCCCCACTTTCCCATGTGCATGTTCTCTTCGATCCTTTTTCCATCGTAAAATGTATGCACATCTTTGCATGCATGTATACATTTTTTGTTGTACCCATCACCCAGTGACGTGGAGTTATTAAGACTGTATTTATTACATTAATGGATGGGGAAGGGCCAGGAATAATAATAATAATGTTTTGAAATGACGGTGCATCTGGTAGCATCGGTGGAGTGCGTTTAGGTTTTAAAAGTGTTCTTTTGAAATCTAGCAATATAATATATATTTTTTAAAAAATATTTTTAATACAATCATGATATAAAAATATCATAAAATTAATTTGAAATAATGTTTTTTATTTTTTTAAAAACATAATGATATAAAAAGTACGAAAAGGGCCGTGGCATGGCCATTATAGCAGCGGTTAAACTGTACAAAAAATGAAAAAGAGGAATGGGGTGAGAGAGGCTCGAACTCTCGACCTCAGGATAACTCAGAAGCTATGAGACCTACGCGCTAGCCAACTGCGCCACCACCCCTTTCTGATTCATCTCGTGTATTAAAGAATATTAACCTCTTAACATATGAGACCTATTTGATGACATATTATTTTTAAATAAAAAATATTTTAAAATACTATAATATGACACAAGATCTAATAAAAACATGATGGGTGATAGATGAGTGGATATTTTCATTATATATTCCGAGGTAATTATCATTTAAATTGGTTAGTATGAGAAAATTTGAATCAAACCAAATTGACTCAAATTAAAAACAAATCAATTTTGGTTCACCTTGATTCCTTAGCAAACAAGGTCTTGTGATTTTATGAAGAAAAAAAAACAAATTGATTTATAATTCTAGTTGTTTATGCTTGAATTTTAAGACTTTATTATTTTAGCTCGTCCATATTAGAGAAAATGAACACACAAAAATTGTTTATTTTAAAGCAATTAGGGTTTTTTTTTTATTGAAAATAGTTTTATAGAATGAATTTTGTGTTTTCCACACAAGTTAAAAAATGAGTTTTGAGCCCTAAAATCTGGACTTTGCTTTCCTGGTCTCTAATAAACATGACTATTAAATATAATAGGAACAATATATTATCGGTTTGTTTTTTAATTTTAGGCTATGGTTCATAATTTTGGTTTTTTAGATCCAACAACGTTTAAATTATCTTTTAAACGACATCCAATTTTATTTTATTTTTTATTTTAAAATAAAATCATCTGTTTTTACCATGATTTTTAAATAAAATTTATAGTTTATAGTATTATTAGTGATTGTTATATGAATAATAATTTATAAATAAATTTGCTCGTAAATATTTATTAAGAATGAAATATCTGTTTTGTTTTTTTCATTATATAATGTTATATGATTCTCTCAAATTAATTATTTTTATTTTCTTATATAATCATGTAAAAATTATGGAGACATAATTTTTTTATATTTATTTTAATTGTTGTAAAAATAAACAAAAATAAACTTTAATCATGACCTGGCGACATCATGGGAGAGAGAAAAAACACTAATGTGCGTCCTATACTTTTCCAGAAAGTACAAAGCATGTGGAATATAACTAAATATTTTTCATAAAAAAAACACATCTAAGAACCAAATAAATATATTAATTAAGAAAATATATTATCAACATTTAATTTTCAAAAATTACAATCACAAAAAGAAAAATAATTTTTAAAAATCTCAATCAATTGGATCTA
>CM063594.1:15633424-15654424 GCA_032356905.1 Salix exigua | reverse complement strand
TGCTTTTTTAGGAAAGGGAGAAATGATATTTAGGGAACTATTTATTTTTTAATTTATACCAAAATTATAGATGGAGGATTAAATTTTAAAGTTACTTATTTAGTTTCAAATTTTAAAATCAATCATATAAAAAATAAAAATAAAATAAAAATAAAAAACAACTAATTAGGTTTAATATAACATTAATTAACGTTTCATGAAAAATGTAGAGGGTATTTTTAAAAACCTAACAGAATGAATTGGTTTTAAATATATCAAAAAAAATATAAAAACTTAAATTTAAAATAACAAAAATAATTCTTAAATAATTTTAATTTCAAGAAAGGTTAGACAATCACTAGATAATATTCATGCTATGTTACAGATGATATCAAATTTTTAAAAGTTTAAAGAATAATCTAGTATTTTTAGTTTTTAGAAAGAAAGACAAACAACTAGAGATTAATTTGATGTGAATCGATCAACTTAATAAATTTAAAAACAACTTAGACAATTGGAAGAAAAACATAGTATGACTAAAAATGTTTTAAAACATAGTTTTACTAGTTTAGCTAATTTGAAATATCATAAAAAAGTTATGACAATGTGCATGTTGTGACAAAAATGAAACTTTTTCGTCCCTCATATGAGTTTCACTCTCTCGTTCTCTTAAACTTTTTCGTGTTTTTAAGAGCTTGAACGATTATATTCTAAATCTCATCATTAATTTTAAATTCTTTGATTTAAATTAATTAGATATGATAAATAAAATATCAAGTATTTAATTTTTTTATCATATATTAAATCACGACCATGCATTTAATTTGAATTAATGATTTAGATTTATTAAGCATTTATCAAAATTAATTCTTAAAAAATCTCATCTTTTGAATGAGAATCTCGTCCACTGAATAAGCGTGGATATCTCCTATGAAACTCCTTAATTTATTTATTATTTTTTTTTTTCAAGTTACTTAGATATGAGACAATCAACGTGAAAAAATCATAGATATCTTGCGATGCATGGAATTAATGACATATAAATAGCAATATTAACACCTAATAAACTAGCCATGTACATTGAACATGATTAATTATGAAGAGAATCCCTTTTTTTAAATAAAAAAAAAATGAAAATCTCAGACTAATATTTTTATTGTTGAGAAAGTCCTGTTCGTTGCCAGAAGAAATGGCCCCAACTGAGATGTGAATAAGATTCTCCAAACCTAAGGGGAGTTTTCTAAACAATAGAACACTCATGACTGTACACACTCGCTGTTCATTGAAGTTGTTAACTCTTTTTTTAATTCGATTAAATCTTTCTTCTAGTATATTTTATGAATTCATGTAAATATTAATTATTTTATATTTTTACCAGGATACAACTTTATTCAAACTCGAAACTTTTACCACATATTGCAAACGTTGCCACGTTTCTTGAAACTGTAAGCCTCTGACTGTTCATACATACACACACAAATTCTAAGGTTCAGGCGTATCGAACACTCACAATCCCGGCCATATATATATATATATATTTATGTTTGTTTAGTTTTTGGAGTCTGCAATCAATATCACAAAGTAGATCTATTTTTTTATATATATATATATAAATCACGAAGTGTCCCAGACGCTGACCTAAATTAATTCATGCTCATATTGGGTGGGCCCCGATGGGGTGAAAATACTCCCTAAATAACCGGTTCCATACAAGAGAAAGGATTAAACTTTTGACCTCTCTTAAGGGACGAGTATGCCCTCACCACTCATGTCAGACGTACAAAGTAGATCTATTGATTACAATAAAAGTGCAGCAAAGTTTTCACAGAAAATACTGTGACAAGCGGATTATTTAAAAGGTATCTGGGTGTTTGTTTGAAAAGAGATTTTTGAAAAAAAAATATTTTATTATTTTAAATTAAAAAAATATAGTGTTTCTATACTATTTTTATGTTGTGATATAAAAATAATTTTTAAAAAATAAAAAAAATATATTATTTTAATACTTTTTTAAAAAAAATAATTTCAAAACCAATTTAATCCATTAGTAATTATCTGTGGCTCAGAAATACATAAGGGAGATCGAAAAGAGACAAGTCGGTGGCTCGGAAATACATGAGACTAAGGAGATCGAAAAGAGACAAGTAGTCTGTTTTGTTCATCATCGATCGCTTCCGTCGTCATCATGGAGTATTAAAGGGCACGTTAGCTTAATCCCCACACTCACAGAATATTCAAGGTCCCACCACCAGTTGCTTGTCTACGACACCCATCCATCTCATCATCATCCAATAATACCATGATCTGACGGCCCACACAGACACACAAGATGGGTCTCCAAATAACCTCGATACTTTCACCTTCTTCTATCTGGGGAATTTACGAGTGGAGTTAAGCCGGTAATGCGGGGCAGCTCGACGGCGGGACCTACTGTCTAGGATCCTTTCGTTTTTCCGGTCCCATGCTTGAGCTGGTCGGTCACTCGGGTAGGTGATAAACACAAACTAACAGTCCAATCACATCCTTTCGTTTTTCTTTTGCGGATTTATTTTGAAAACTTACACTGCATGGGTCGTTTTGTCCTTCACGCTCCAACTCTTAATGTTTGATAATGGGTGCATATATATTTTTTTTAGAAGCCGCGCTGAATTAATCGAGAGAAATTAATTTCTTTTACTTTTGAAATTTATTGTCAAATAATTAAAATATCTAAAAAAAATTTAATGGAACGTGATATGTAAGTGCCAGCATGGGAGAGATATTTGATACTTGTGGGTGGCGTGTTACACCTTCTAGCTATCAAAAATCCCTTTCATTTGTGCCATTCTTTTCTTGTTGATACAGTGTGTGTAGGCTGTTGGGGTATAATTTATTATTGGTCGGGTTTTTTTTATTGTTGATATTTCAATTTTAACCTTTATTCTTTTTATTTTTTTATTATTATTCTTGGGTTTTTTCATACAAGTTTTATTTGTTTTCTATTTCACCTTTCAATTCCAATATGTCTAATATTTTTTTTATAATTTGGCTCTCATTCTTTTGATTTTCTTTAGCTTTTTATTAAATTGATTTTTCTTTTCAATCTCACCTTTCAATAAATAAAAAACTATTATATTTCTTATTTCAATTTTGATAATCTTTCTTTTGATTCTCTTTCCTTTGATTTTTTATTTATTTTTTTAAATTAATTTTTCTTTTCAATTTTACCTTTCAATTTTGATCTTCATTCTTTTAATTTTTATTTCTCTTTTTAAAATTTTTGCATAATTATTTTTTAAAATTGAATTGCAATGTTTTTCAAAATATAGTATTTTCGGTCTAATAACATAGGTTGCGAGTTTGAACAGTTAACTCAGGCATATATTTTTTTTAATGACCTTTGTATTATTATTATTTTCATTTCTATTAGGTTATCTCAACCACATGATCTGAGTTATGGATTTAGCATAACAATCTGGGTTGACCATGTTCAGCTTATTAGGGTTATAAGTTTATAACGATAAGTATATTTTTCTAGGTCTTTTTTTTATCTAGTTTTGTCATTTTGTTTTTAATAAGTTAGGAATTAATATACTATTTTTAAAAAATATTTTTTTCCTAAGTCATTGTGATTATCATTTAAAAAAAAAAATGACCTACTGTTACGGATTATTTTTTAATCTTCCAATTAAAAAAAATAACAACTTATTTTACACAATCAAATCTACCATAGAAATTAAATCATAAAATCTTCTTTCTTATTTTTAAAACTTGATTCCAATAACTTAGCATTGTTTTTTATATATTAAAACTGGCTGCAAAAGTCAACGATTTCAACTATGGTCTACTTATGTTTCCTATAAAATAGTAGAAGGGAATCTGATGGATCTAGATCATGCTTTGGTCTTGTTCGTCCAACCCTGGCTTCGTGTGTTCCTGCTATAAAATTGGTGATATGAAAGGAAAACAAACTTTGGTTTATATTAATTAGTTTCACGATGCTAAAAATATAAGTCAGGAATTATTAGTTTTGATCGTTTCTACTACTAATTATTAATGTCCACTTTCAAGAATACATTTTATGTGTCAATTGCATTACTCAACTCTCACATTCAAGGAATTTAATTTGACATGAATTTGATTTATTGAATTAAATCGGCTATAATTAAATTGTATGGTGGATTGCATTTTATTTAATTATCAACTACAAAGTAAACTAAGTGATGACACATTAAAAAAACTATTAGGCTTTTTTATACTATATACATATCTTCATAAATATCTTTGAAATACCTTGGATATTTATAAGATATTATATAAAATATATTAAAATTTAGATGCTTATTAAGATGTTTTTTTTATAACAAAGTTTATATAAATAGATCTTTCTAGATTTTATTTCTCTATACATTTTAAACAAATAAAGAATATCATTTATTTTCTCTCTACACATAAATACAAGTCATTCTCCCGTCACATGTATAATTACTATATACTTGATGTCATAATTTCTAGGTTAAGTGGAGATCATCTCTTAATACTTGCAAGAATTCACAAGTTTAATTTTCAATAAAGTTGGAAACATTAAATTTAATTATCTATATTTAATGTCAAGGATTGAGCATAAAGTTAAGTCTTTATTTTATTATGATGATTAAATTAATCTCCAGTTAGATCAATATTAAGGATTATCATTGAGATATTAACTATCAATTTTGATATGATGTCGTTTAGTTGATGATATTTTTTTGTATGAATTAATTTTATTTTTAAAAAATATATTATGTGAGTTATGATGAATAAGTAAAATTTCAGTAATTCTAAATTTTTATGAGATATGTGTTTCTGACTTGGATTTAAAATTTATTATGTAGATCATAAAAACTGATGACACAATTGCAAATCATTGATATAATTACCATGTCGGTGTTCCCCCTCTTAATAACGGGCAAAGAAGTCAAGATTCACCATGTACATGGGGCAAGCCAGCCTTACCTCTTTTGAGTTCACATACTAAACAGAGGTTTTTGTCCGGAAGGTACATGATGATGAGCTACTGCTAACTTTATACAAGTTCCTCGTTTTGTAGTCAAATTTCATGGGAGTCAATTTATAAAAAAAATGAAGAATATATATATATATATGACCAATAAGTCATGGTTTCAACTCATTTTATTTTTAAATTATAATAGAGAATCCCAAGTTGGGGAGTTGATTAGCCCAAACAATAGTGTCCCATGAGTGGAAAAAATAGATAAATTAAGCTTGGCCTAACCGGTGCCAGCAGGCATGCACACCGGGACATGAAAAACCGCGTTTAGTCGGAAGGAGCCGTATCATGTGACTGATCGCTGATCTCATCTTCCACTGCTTTCTCATTTAAGTCTTCACTTACTGAACATAAGAACTGAACATAAGATCTCCCTCCCTCCCTCCCTCCTCCCACTCTCTCTCTCTCTAGATCCTACAAATCCCCGTTAAATCCTAATTTCAAGACCAACAGCAACCTAGATTTCACAAATGGCTCCACTCAAGTACTTGATCTGTTTCAGTCGACAGGCACAGCTTCTGCTTTTTCTTGTTTTGTTTATGTTCATTTTTCTTCTCCACTGTGCCTCCTCAGACAGTGATCAAACACAGCTTGAAGCAAAGCAGTTTCTTGTTAGAAGAAGAATGTTAGAAGTTGAGACGTATGGAGACCAGGTAAACAAGAAAAAGAGCACCAATTTATCCACCAAGAACCAAACCAAGCTCGCCAACCCTAGCCTATCTGCAAAAAACCAAACCAAGCTCGTCAAGGCTAGCAGCCTGTCTACCAAGAACCAAACCAAGATTACAAAATCTACAAATTCAACTAAGGCAACACCCACACCTCCCAAATCCATTTCTCAGCTCAAGAAACTCAATTCCACGTCAAAAGCCACCACCAATTCTGCCTCCACCAAGAAATCATCAGATCTTCTGAAACTAGGTTTGTCCACTAACAAAACAACCAAACCGACTTCCACAAAACAAACACAAAGCCTTGTGGACAAGAAAGTCGGTGACAGTACAGGATCCCAGAAACAGACCAAGACCACTCAAAATAAAAATCAACCAAGCTGGGTCGGCCAAGATGATGAAGATGATGATTTGGTTGCTGAATTCAGAGATCTGCCATCAAAGTTTCATCAAAATATCATACCAGACCTTGAGAGACTCTCAATTACTTCCAAGAAATACCTTACGAAAGCCAACAAAGATTTGACTAAAGGGTTCAAGCCAATTGTTGGCAATACGTATGCACCTACCATTGCCTCTGCAGTCTCTTTTGCATTCATTTTAATACCCCTACTTCTGGTTTCTCTTATTTTTAACCGTATCAAAGCCTATTTCTCCCTCCAAAAGATCTTGATTTTCATCCAAGTTTATCTTTCCATCTACTTCACCATTCTCTGCCTCTCTTCATTAGTTACAGGCCTTGAGCCCTTGAAGTTTTTCTATGCTACTTCACAGTCCACCTACGTTTGTTTAATGGTGTTTCAAACCCTAGGCTATGTTCTGTACTTGTTGCTTCTCTTGATGTATTTGATCCTGGTTTTTTCCGCCGAGTGTGGGTTGAACTCAAAGTTGTTGGGCCTAGGCCAGACCCTGGTGGGCTTTGCAATTGGGCTGCATTGCTACGTGGCAGTGTTTCACAGGGTTGTGCTGCACCAGCCACCCAAGACTAATTGGAAGATTCATGGGATTTATGCCACGTGTTTCCTCGTGATTTGCCTGTTTGCTAACGCTGAGAGGAGAAAGAAGGCTTACGTGGAAGAGGGCGGTGAAGAGGGCAAGAAGAACTAATTCGTAAAGAAATTATCCCAAAGCAATTTCACGGAAGATATTTTTTCAAGGAAATGCAATAAGGCCTATTTTGCTATATCTCTCTTTTTTTAATTATAATATATGTCTCAATTTTAGATATTACCATATGCTTCCTTTTCTTGCTATCTATCTATCTATCTATATATATATGAAGTGGGAATGTAGAATCACCTAACCTATGGCCAAGCAACCTTGGTGTTACTCTAGCTGGTGAAAACTTGCAATTTTATCAAACTTCATATAATCATTGTATTAAAAATAAGAGTTTTGAACATCTCCACACTGTTTTTCTTCCTAGAAAAAAAGAAAAAAGAAATTGAAAATAAGAATGGAACTAGCTAGTGAAAATGTCGCATCATCTCCCCACATTGTTAACATCTGCGAATGGAAAGGTAGAAGTTGTGCATTACGTTGACAATACTCTGTCTTGGTCACTCCTTCTGTATTCTTGAAGCTGCAGGTAGTTTTCCATTGAAGATAGTATTTGATAAATTAATGATCTTAACAAAATATGAACTTGAGATCTGTATTTGTCATCACGTCTCGTTAAAGACTGTTAGAGAATAATATAAATCATATTATGAAGCCTCACTTAACGACTTGAGCTTTTAGGTAATATAGTTCTTTAACATTGAATCATAGTTTTGTTGATCTAGTGGTCACGAATTTGAATCTTATTGCTCCCATTCTATTTCATAAAAATCAAGCACAAGGTAATGTGGATCCGTGTAAGTTTCAGGTCCAAAAACTTTCACTTGAGAGGAAATGTTAGAGAATAATATAAATTTTATTCTAATATCTTACTTAATAAATTGAATTATTAGATGAGATGATTGGTGACAGAGAGCACTCATTCTGTATACTTGAAGTCTGCAGATAGTTTTCCATTGAAGATAGAATTTGGTAGTGATCTCCTCCAAATTAGATAGAATTTGATAGTTTTCAACGTAAGAAAATATTAATTATATGTGATTTTTAATTATAATATAAATTTAGATAAAATAATAAATATGTGTAGAAATTTTGTAAAGTGCAAGTTTTCTATAAAATATATGAATTTTAAATGAATATAAATTTATTTGCTTAGTAGGTTTCAATGAAATAAGCAGTATAAAATTATTATTGTCATTAAAAAAGCAAGAACTTATCTGAATTATTGAATACATTGCATTAAGATTAGTTCATTTTATAATTCAATTTGAATTAAACAAAACAAAACAAACAAAATATAAATTGTGAAAGAACATGCATTAATAAAAAAAAAATAGTTAATTTTTTATCTCCAAAAAGAAAAAAATATATATTGAAAATTGATCCTCACGTTACTATCATTATTATTACTATAACAGTTAAAATTATTACCAACATTACTATCCAAATAGTAAAAATCATTAAATTGACATGAATAATTTAAGAAAAAGTTAATCACTAAAATTATCATTATTATTGTTAAAACAATAAAAATCATAAAATCATCTCATCCGAAAATCAGATAAAAATAATAGAAAATCAATCCTTATGTTATTGTCATTATCATTACTATAACGAGTTAAAATTATTATCAACATTACTATTAAAATAATTCAATCGCTCTGAAAAATCATAAAAAATAAAAAGATAAAAACCAATCACTGAAATTGTAATTATTATTGTGTAAATAGTAAAATAATAAAATCATCTAATCTAAAGAACAAATAAAAATAACAAAAACAAAAAAATGAATAAAGGAAAAAAAGGGAGCAACATTAATATTAAAATGATTATCAATATAAATTAAAATTTCTAAAATTAACCAATTAAAGAAATCCCAACAAAAAAACTAAAAGCATAGATATATAAATAAAAATAAAAATGTCCGAGACTAAAAACAAACTAAATCAATTAATATATAAAAACAAAACCCAATAATCATATAAGAAAAATAACCAGTTAAGTTTTTTATTCACAAAAAGACGAAAATATAAATTGAAAATCTATCATTATGTCATTATCATTATAATTACTATAACAGTTAAAATTATTATTAATATTACTATCAAAACAATTAAAATAATTAAATTGTCCTCAAAATCATTAAAAAAAAAGCAAAAGATTTTTATAAAAAAATCACTAAAATTATCATTATCATTGTGCATATAGTAAAATCATAAAAATATTATAATCCAAAGAATAAATTAAAATAACATAAAGAAAAAAAGAATAAAGAGGAAAAAATCAATATTAATGATAACCAATATAAATTAAAATTCTGGGATTGAACCAATTAAAAATAAAATCTTAAAAAAAACAAAAACTAAAAGTATAGATGCATAAATATAAATATAAAACAAACATTATCCAAGAATTAAAAAAACAAATGAATTAATATAAAATAAAAGAAAAGAAAAGAATAAGGACCAAAATGAAAAATAAAATATATCATTAATTTCAAGTGAAGGATAAAATTGAAACAAAAAAAATTGGGACCCAAATAAATAATGAAATAACAAATTTAATTGCCATGTAATATTACCGAAAAATTAGAAGAAGAGAGATTGAAATGAAAAGTTGTATATATGACCAATTTTAATTGGAGGACTAAATTAAAAGCAATCAAAACATCCATACTTGAAAAACATTACAAGAACGAAAAGAAATACAAAATCAAAAGAATAAGGATCTGAAATGAAAACGTCTTTATATAATAAGTTTTAATTGAAGGGCACAATTGAAGACAATAAAACTTTGAATTAAAGAAATCAATAATACATTTGAAATCAAAACCTCAGGGACTAAAGTAAACTAACTACATACATCAGGGACTGTCACAAATTGCGCGGCTAAGAGAGAGAAAGACGACATGATTGAACTTGGTTTTTCAAGAGTTTTTCTGTTAGCTCACTCGTTAAAAAAAGAGAAAAACCGAGAGAGCCCCTGGTTCCTGTGCACTAGTTTATCTTTTGAAAGGCGATTCATTAATACACTCGTTCACAGAGCGGGGAAAAGGAGCACATACACGCCGAAGCACCGAGACAAATTACGAGTCCACGGTGCATCTCCTCCAATGCACAATGAATGAATAGGAAAAATGCCACACGGTTTATTTTTAGTTAATATAAACATTTTTAATACGTACACACTGAGGTATACTAAATAATAGCAAAAATCATTGCTATATGCAAGGACAGTTGCACAATGTGGGCACTTGCCCACACTGCAAAAGAAATCAAAAATCAAGCCCATGCTATTTAAACTGAAAGCCATTCATTTTAATCCTTTTGTCACTGGCCCATATAATCAGGAGCCGAAACAGCTATAAAAGTTTTTATCTTTTATTTGCCCCCATCACAAAATACACTCTTTGTTTACTGTGTAAGAGAACATAGTCAAATCAAAAGGGAAAACAAAAGTTAGGGTTCTTTGTCATGGGGTTCATGGCTGCTAATTTTAGAAGAAGTAAAACGAAGGGAATAATCAGAAAAGATGTGGACGGAGTAGCTAACGAGCTACCACAAATTTGAGATTATGTTTTACCAATCATAATCAGAAAATCAATGTTGTTTTAGACAAATATCCTTGTAATCTTTTTTTTTTTTTATCATTCTGGTTTAACTTTTGTTTATAAATGTTTTTAGGTTATGGTTTAGATTTGTAAGAGAAATTTGAAGAGCGAGGACCAAAATGTAAATCATAAAAACTCTGCATTGTCAATTTCAAATTCACTTTGAAAATGATAGAGAAGTGAGAAAGTTATGAGTTGACTAAATTTCAGCAAAAAAAAAAAATATTTGTGTCAATAAAACCCCTTGCTCAAAAATCTTTTGATGGAGATGGTGTTCCTGTAAATATGTTTGACTTCCACGCCTGGTCATGCTTGAGCTTTTTAATTAAGGTGAGCTTTTTAACTGTCAGCCACGTGTTGAAATGTTAATTTCAGATTGGAAGGGAAAAGAGAGGAAAGGGCAAAAATGAAAACGAACTGGAACCGGCCAGAACCTGGAAAAGGAAGTATCGTCCGGTTTCTTGGGATATCGGCTTTGCTTTCACAGTACATTTCCACATGTCGGGACTTGATTGGGCAATGTAATTCTCTTTCTGGAAAAAAAAAATACAAAACTGAAACTTGAATACGTAAATGAAATCGAGCCCAAGCCAGTCACGAAGAGCCCAAAAGGCCTCATTTGAAGTGTTGGATCAAACTAGCAGGTAGCGACTAAAGCCCATTAAGTTTAAGTTGAAACCATCATCATTGAACTGGGCAATCCCGTCCGTACATCAGCAAATGAATATTGTTTTAATTGTTTTCCAGAAAGGAACCATGTAGTGGAGCACCGCTAGCCTGTCCAAACATTTTATCTGGATTCAAACGTTCAGTCACAGACAACTCCATCTTTGACATTCCTAATTAAAAATTCTTTAATTATCAAAATCTTAATTTGCCCCTTACATGTTACCACATGTATTGTTTTAATCTAATTTTATAAATTTATTCAATCGAGTCTAGAATTGTAATCTTTGTATAAATTATATTTTAGTTCTTAATTTTTAAAATTTACTTACAGTCACACTTAATTAACAATCCAATTTTTATTTCCAACTAATGGCTATCTCGTAAATTAACTTTCAGTGATTAATTTATTGATGTAGTTATTATATTGTTATCAATAATACTCTAATTTAGATATTATAGCATGAAATACATCTTTCTTTATCAAATAATTTAGTTTTAAACATCACAGTCATTAATTATTTAAATAAAATTTGAAATTCTTTTCAAATCTTATTTTATCTTGACTAAAAATTCACAGTCAATATTATTTTAAAATATCAAGAATATATATGTTTGTATTTGCTATAAGTCAATTGAAAAGTCTGAATTGACAGGCTAAAATAGTTGAATGTATTGTAAGTAGATTCATAAAATATTTTCCGAGCTGGAAATATTTTTCAATAAACAAATCAAATTTAAATAATAACTATAGAATGTTTTCCAGAAAAAGAAAAAGAAACTAAGACAAAAGATTAAAACTTGTCCATCAGAGAGATTTTTCATGCAGGCGTTGATACAACGACAACTATCATCATCTTTATCAAAGATGCTGAACGTCCGGTCCATCGACGGGAACTTGCATGGGATGTGAAATGTTGTCGTATCGATATGGACATCAAGGTGGTGGATCCAAAAATGGATGAACTCTGTCGTGGATATTTTTTTTTCATTTAAAAAAAAAGGATGAATAAAAAGGTTGATCATATATTTTAATTGAAACATTACACATTTCACAACCATTATATATTTTGAAAATATCATATGTACCATTAATGTTTTCAGTGGTGCTATTACGAATCATCATGTTTGACATTGTATTATAAAATTATTTTAAAAAATTAAAAATTATTTTATTATGCGATGGAGCTTAGGTTTTTGGGAAGGAATCGATCTGGGATTCACCTCCCCTGTTTAGCATAAGCCTACATTGTAAAGCACAAATTAATCTTTTCAAGTACGGTTTGATGAACTTTTTTTATTACCGGATCGGTGTCAACTTTCATGCATCACAACTAATTTCTGGATTCATCTGAACATCCTACAAACCCAAGTAAATTTGTAAAGCACCGCGGGGTATGAGACTTGAACACTGATGCAAAGTAAAGAAACAAGTCCCTTCAACTATTAAGCCAAAATACAACTTGCATAAACTTTGAACCGATCGGTAACCGTTGATATATTGTCGAAAAATCTTTTTAAATACAGCATTAGGGTTCGAGGAACTTTGAACGTCACAGTGATTGGTAGCCGTTGATATATTGTCGGAAAATCTTTACCCTGAGAAGGAAAGAATGGAAGGAGTATCTTCCTCGCAAATTAGGCGAGCCATTTTACTTTATTTAAGAACCAGTAATAACAATATTAAAAACAGGAAATACTGGTAGTTTGATTTTCAATATATGTGTGTGTGTGTTTTTAAAATATAAAATAAGATATTTTTTAAAATAATATAAATACAGCCCATCAAAATAATTTAAAAATATTTAAGAAATTAATTGAAAATAAAAAAAAACATTTTTTAAAGCACAATTAAACCATGTTTCTAAACACTTCTTTAATCTTTCCCTCTCTTTTTCAGTACAAAAATGTGTCCATCATAGAGATTAACATGCTAACTTTAGAATCTCAATAATTATATATAATTGAGAAAGGAAAGGAAAAGAAATCCTTCGTGTAGATAGGATATAATAGGGTTGGAATTATATTAATTAAATTTAATTTAGAGATATTAATAAAACTTATATTTGGAACTTTCTTAAATGTTAAGAATTGAATTTAAGATCTAGACATACTATAAAAATAAATTAAATGTAAGTTTCTTTTATCTTCAATTAAAAATAATAATGTCAAAACTATTTTTATAAAAATATCCATCTAGCCATATTATTTGAAGATTTTTGAAGAAATGATATAGAAAGTAAAATAAATAAATTTCATCTTTTTCAAACATATAAATGCAACTTATTTATTAATTAAATTTAAATTAGATATTATAACTGATTTTTAAGGAGAAGATATGTCTGCATATATAAACATGGTAATAAAGTAAAAGTAGATGGAGAGGGGTCAGGTTTCTGCAATTCAAAAACGGTAAAGAAGGAAGGACAGAAGAACGGAAAGGCAGGCGTCTAAGAAAATGGGACCCAAAACCACGAAAACACAAAGGCAACGGGTGTTATAGTGGTGGTGCAATGATGGCTGCCAGCCCCATCCTCCACGCATTTCATTGTCCACATCTCCACGCGCCGCCTCTCTCACATTCTCACCATTTCAATTTTTAAACTCTGCAATCTGCATTCAATTCAAGGAGCTTAAGAAATCTCATTCCCAGGTAAAAAGGTAACACGATGCATGATCTGGGGAGCTGTGTTGACCCTCGAAATAAACTTATTATTTACAGACAAAAAGGGGTGAAGGAATTGCTTGATTGTGATGTTATGTATGGGTATTTTACTCTTGGCTGAATCTAAATAATAATAAAAGATTTAGTGCTGACGGGAGGATTAAAAGAAAGAAGCGGGTGGGGGAGCAAAGAAATGTATATTTGGAAAAAATGGATTTTATTTTATCTGATATTTGCTATTGCATTAAAATAGTACTGCCTCTGGGAGTGAGAGAGAGAGAGAGAGATGTTTTCATTACAAGAATAAGATCGTTATCTCTCCCCTGTCAGAATCTAACACATCAAAAAACACCGTCCCCATCTCCTCAAACGACACTTTCATCCATCTCTCTCCTTTTCTCATTCGGTGACAAGAGTAAACACAAAAAAAAAAAGACAAAAAAAGGGAGCGTGTCTTAGTTATCTGGTTTTTCAAACAGTACACCTTGAAAGCACTTTTTTCTTCTTTTCGGCTTGCAATTTCACTGTTAGCTGATTGCTGTTCTTCTCTTTGCTTCTCTCTTTAAGGAACCCTACTCAAAGGTATGCCATTTTCTAGTACTCTGTGTGTGTGTGTTTTGCGCGGTGGGGGGGACTCATTTGTGGTATCTATCTATGTCTCTGTGATTGGGACATTATTTGTTTTGGATCTTATTTAAAAACTTGGGTTTAGCTTTTTTGGTGTTTATGTTGAATTTTGGGTGTCAAAGTTTGGTTCTTGTAGATCCATTTGTTTTTAGATTGGGCTTTTGCTATGCGTGAGAAAAAACTGTCATGTTTGTGTTTTCTTCATGCCACGATTTTTTCTCCTTGGTTCTCTATTCTTATAGAGTTTTAAATATAGTTTCTTTGTTTCTTCGACATGATTTTAAAGAGGATGACTGGCTCCATTGTAATTGATTCAAACAGCTAAAGGGATTAAGAACTCGAATAACAGATTGAAATTTGTTTAAAAAAGATAGATAGAGAGAGGGGTGGTTGATCTAGCTGCCCTCTTGCCATTTTCATTACTGTGGCAGGAGCTGATATTTTAATTGTCGGGGTTGGAGTGAACTTGGATATGATGGCAAAGTTCCTATTTGCTTCAGTAGGTTTTTGTGTTCGTTATGTATATCCATTTTTATTTTGGTTAGCAATCTCTGTGCATACACGTTAGATGACACTCTCTTGGGAAAACTGGAAGTGTCGATCCTCATATGGTCCTATCTTGAAATTTCATGAACTAATGTGAATCGTTATTGGAAGTTATGCATGCTGAATGTATTTGTTTGAATCAACTAGGTCAATGACTAATTCACTTGGCAGTTTGTGAATTCAGAGTAGTTGCTGTCTGAAAATGGATAAAGTTTCTCCCGACTGTCCATATCCAGGATGCTTCTTTTGTGTCATGAAGGAAGGAAACCCAAGTAAGCGCAGAGCAAGTATACTGAAATTCTTTAGAGAACTTCCTTCACAGGATGATGATGGCCAGGTTCTCCCAATCAGTGGACTTTGGAACACTGCTATGGCACATCCAAATGACCCCGAGTTCATTGAATTGGGAATATTTGAATGTATGGCTGCTCTGATATGGAAGGGCTTAAAGAATCGCCGCTGGCTTTCTCATGACCAAAACATATATATTCCTTACTATGCAGCTCATATTATTGGATCCTACACTATGAACATGGAAGAGTTTGCAGAAAGTGCTGTCCATGTTGGTGTAATCTCTCCTTGGTTGAGCTTTTGAGGGGGAGATTGACATGGGTTGAACAAAGAGTGGCGGTACGAGCACTAGGGCACTTGGCGACATACACCAACACTTTTCCTGCTGTGGCAAGTCATGGTGAAATCCTTGAACTCTCCATCCAACTAGCAATCAGTTCACTCGAAATAGTTTACACACATTTTTACCAATATGCTGACAGAAGACTAAGATATCATTGCGATTTGCTTACCCGTGGCATGGGTGGTGTTGAAATGGAGTCCAGGAAAGCAGAGGAATGGGCTAGTCAGTTACAGTGCTGGTCACTTCAGCTCATTAATTGCTTTGCTTTCAAGCCCGAATTTATTCCTACCATATGCAAGCCGAATTCTTGGTAAAACTCCCAGGCATGTGGGGTGGACTTGTTAATGAAAATTCCCCTGCTGGTATTGGTTTATTAAGAACAATTTGTCATCATAAGCTTGGTAGGGGACCTGTTGCTAGCTGTCCTGGTATTATCGAGGCATTGTGTAATATAGCTAGGTCATCAGATGACTGGCAGTGTATGGCTATAGACTGTCTTCTTTGGTTGATCCAAGATCCTAGTACATGCCATAAGGTAAATTGAATAACAATTCATTAATTTTTTACTTTGGTGCTGCATGAGATGTTCTTTCTTTTTCTACTAAAATATTATTTGTGCATTGAAATTTATATTGCAAGTGCAACCATGGACTAGTGTGACTGACATCTTGTACTTAAGATTATTCAAGGGAGAATAATTACATCCCTGGTCTGCACATGCTTTTTTAGTTAGTTCTGTTTGCGTAACATTTTTTCACCATCTTTGAATGTTGTTATATTCTCGTTGGAGACCTTGACGAGGATGTTTTACTGCTTTGTTTGAAATATATGGATAATTGGGATGGTTAAATTTTTGAAGAGAAGGAGTCTTCCTCTCATGGGCTATTCATATTTGAACATATTTAGTTTTACATAATCAATATGGTTGACCCAACTCATTTGGGACTGAGGGTTGGTTGGTTGTTTTTGTTGTTGTTTGAGTATTCTACAGCTCCCCATCCCTTTCTCCCGTGGATTTCATTGATTCTTGACATCTTCATTTTTAACTCTTGTCCCTTGTTGGGGTTTCTCTTACTGCTTATCCAGTTCTTGGATTGTGTTCCTTTGCATCTCTAATGAATTTTCTTTATCAAAGAAAAACAAGAATGAAAAGAAAATTATTTCTTTCATCAATTTTATTAACTAGGGAACATGTGTCCACATAGCTTTTCTGATTTTTTAAGTTCTGTAATCAGAGTTGCAGCGTAAATGTGAAATATCACAATGTTCTGTAAATATTAATGTATGTTCCTATTTGCTTTGTTTATATGGATTTTTATTTGTGAAAATCTCAGTGTTTTCTCTTAATGTAGATCTACCACTCATCTAGCTTAAATTGCTGTGTAGAAATACATTTCAAATGTGACACAAAGTCTTTGCTGTCCTATATAACCTCTTTTGTTGCAATATGTGTTATAATATTTGTAAATACAATGTGTGCTATTTCTTGCTGAATTCTTCTTGACCTGTTGATAGATATTTGTAAATACAATGTGTGCTATTTCTTGCTGAATTCTTCTTGACCTGTTGATAGGTCATTGATAAGGCAGTACCTGCACTTGTAGACCTCGCAGAGATAACAAATCTGGGTGATCACAAAAGGCTTGGGGACACCATTGTTAATGTTCTGCAGGAGTGTTTGCAATCACAAGGGACAGGGCGTAACACTATCAGCAACCATGCAAAGGAACTGATTGAGGAACTGTTGAACTCCAAACAAAGATTGAAATGGGAAAAGAAAATGCCCAAAGAGGATCTTCATATAAAGCAGGCAGCTGCACTGGTGGTCAAGCTTGAAGGAAATTCACTCTTCTCATCAGGAAACATAGCTGGCGCTGCATCAAAATATTCAGAGGCATTGTCATTGTGTCCAATGAGATCCAAAAAAGAGAGAGTTGTTCTGTACAGTAATCGAGCTCAGTGTTATCTTCTTTTACAACAGCCAATGGCAGCAATTAGTGATGCTACACGTGCAGTGTGTCTTCACAACCCTCTTAACCGTCATGCCAAAAGCCTCTGGAGAAGAGCTCAGGCTTATGACATGCTTGGCTTAGCTAAAGAGAGCTTGTTAGATGCCATTCTGTTCATTAATGAATGCTCTCAGACAAATGATCCTGACCTCTCTTTGAGGCAGAACAAAGTTCCTGACTATGCTGAGCGACTGGTCAAAAAGCAGATGCGTGCAGCTTGGTTATTTAGAGAGGCAGCCATCAAACATGGAGGTGTCCATGGTGAGGGTGATGCCGGTGACATCTATGGCCAGGAAAGTGATGGTTCAGAATGGGAAACAGCAAGTGAAAGTGACATGGGAAATGATGGGAGGGTTGAAATGGTTGATGATGACGATGATGATAGTGAATGGAATAACGAAGATGGGAGGAAAGATAAATATGATAAAACAACATTAAAAGGTGCATTTTTATATTTCTAGTAAATTCCTGGTGCTGTTTATAATGAATTTGAATACATTCGTTCGTTATTCAGTACCTGCTTTGATACAGATATGAAGCATGGGTACGATGTGCATCATGAAGAAGATGAATCTTGAATTCAGACCAGCAGGTGATCATTCAAATGCTGACATGAATTACCAGCAACAATGGAGAGGCGCCGTCAACATAGGACAGCACGAGTCATTCCAAACGATCAACAAATCCTGCATTGTCTCATGAGATGCACGTACAATAGAAATATTCTGGAAATTAAACTGTAGAAATTGAACACAAAGGTTTTGAGTGTAGAGTACAGCTATAGTCTATAGAGAATGTGGAGCTTTTAGTGCATTTAAGGAGGCTTGTGTATATAAATCCTCCTTAACTATCAATTCTTTGTTCTCGAGTGATTGTTGGCTCTTTACTTGGTTGTTTGTTTTTGTCATAAAATAATATAAATCATATTCTGGAGTCTCACCTAACAGGTTAAGTTTTTAGGTGAGATAGTTCGTTAACATGGTGTATCTGAGTTGTTGATCTAGCGGTCACAAGTTTGAATCCCACCACTCTAATTCTCTCAATAAAAATAAAAAATCAAGCACAAGATAGTATGAATTTGTCCAAGTTTAAAGTTTAAAAAACTTTTACTTGAGAAGGTGTGTTAGGAAATAATATAAATCATATTTTAGAGTCTCGTCTAATAACTTAATCTTTTAGGTTAGCTTTCAAGCTGTGCTATTAATTAATCTAATCCTGTTCTTTTTAGTGATTTAGTTGACATGGTTAAAATTAATTTATTGACTTGTAAATTGATATGTTGACTCAATATCTAAAAATTTCTTGAGACATTCTTGTAATCCAGTCGACGGCTTAGCCTCCATTTGGTATTGCGATCAACCGCTTTGATCGGCTAAAATTTAATTATTATTTTTTTGTTTTAAAAAAAATTCAGACTCATGTTAAAAATAGTTTTAAAAAAATTTATTAATATTACAGTCTCAAATACCCGTACAAGTTTGGGGCAAAGTGACCAGTAAACTAGATTTTACAGCATTAGTGTTGGTGTGCTTATTCAGTGGGTGCTAATTATGGGCCTGGCCATCTGTATAAAGTTCATGGCGTCCATATATAAGCCCAAAATCACAGTCTGAAAAGCCTAAATTTCCGAACATGAGAGCCTGTTTCAAATTCCAGCATCTTCATTATGGAACAAGTTGTTCCTATTCCTCCTAGGTATCTCGATATTGAATTTAATTAAGTTAAAAATAAAATAAGACATTTTAGTGTTTAAGCACACTCTTCAAACATTGTTCATCCAATATTCATTTGCACTGTTTAGGATGCGTGTCTTTTTGTCTTCATAGTTTTTAAAGTTTACATTTAAATTATAAAACTTTATTTTTTTCTCATTTTAATCCTTGGCATTTGAGAGAGAGAGAGAGGTGCTAATGACAAAAAGAAGAGAGAAGGCTTTTGTTAGACACCAAAAAAACACTAATTTTGGTTTTTTTTTTTTATTTTCAGTCTTATTAGAGTAGACTATAGAGGTTCTTTATGATGCTTTTGTGTGTGTATTTTATATAAAAACATATAAAATTATGTTTTTTTTTTCAATTTTTTTGTTTTGTATTTTAATTATTATGTTTTTTATATCTTAAAATATTTTTTAAATAATTGCAATTATATTTTAAAAATCATTCAATGACATCATGGATAAGAAAGAGTTGTTGGGATATTATAGTGTTTATTAAAGTTAGCTATTTGCATCAATTGAGCAATGATAAATCTTTAAATACAGATGATTGATTGTTAACAGTAATGAAAATTTCAGCTTAATCAAATACTGATAATTTCAATAACTATGTGTTTTATACATAGTTGTCGATACTGCTTCAGATCGTCGTTCGGTTTTCGATTGGAACTGAACGCTTCAGCGTGCCGCTTCGGTGTCGTACCGTTCATATATAATTAATTTTATATGTATATATATATATATATAATATTAATTTAACAAGCATAATTAAATTTTTTTTTATTTAAAATATTTTGGTGTTTTTAAATTATTTTGATGTATAGATGTCAAAAAATTAAAAAAAAAAAATAGATTTTAAACCTGGAACGGAACCGAGACGTTCCAGCCGGAATTTCTAGAAATGACCGAATTAAAACCGAGATAAAAACAATATCATTTTGTGTTATTCAAATATATATATATATATATATATATATATATATATATATATATATATATATATATATATATATTTGGCACGTAAAAAAAAAAAGAGTTCCATGTAACTTGACATGGACAGGACATATGGTTCCATCCAAAATCTCATCAGCCCACCAGATTCTGTTATTTTATCATGTGATGAGCCGTATCATATTCATGGCATGATTTTCTTAGGTGCAGTGGATGTGTGGGTTAATTTGTGTATATTTTAATTAATTTTATAAATTTTAAAATTAATAACCATGTAAATTTTTAATAATTATTATATTAAAAATCATATAACTCGAAATTAAAATAATAGGAGAGCAAACCACTGAATCATCTATTATACATGGCAGACTTTTATAATTATTATTGAAACTGATATGTATAATTACTAATATCGAGGTGAAATAAAACTGAAATTCCTCTCATATTATTGGAAAATGGTAATAATAAAACTGCATTTGTCCAAGAATATCCATTGTTAGCATGTTCATTTATTTATAAGAAAAAAAAGATGGTTAAAGAATATCCATTATCATTAAATAAATTGCTATTTTTTATTTCCTAAAATATATTTCAGAATTAAAACAAGAAAAATATCTAAATGGGGCCATCGGATAGCCATCACGTAGAGAAAATTAAGTATAGAGCAAGTACAGTGACGAACATGACAAGAAATAATACCAGCAGATTCTTCCCTTAGAATTATTGCAAGGAAAGAACTGAGATTATTCGTCACATGACCCCACAGTAAATAAAGTACAACGGCTGTAATTCTTTGAAAACCCTCGATGATAAAAGCATGATGTGTAATAAATAAATAAA
>CM063594.1:15575689-15632924 GCA_032356905.1 Salix exigua | reverse complement strand
TCTCAAAGTTAGCTCTAGCCGGGTCTGTATGAAGAAAAAAAAAAAGCAGAAAAAATGATGGATTTTAAAGGAAGACGACTTGTGCAAGTGAAGGAAATCAAAGGGATCTCATTATATTCAATTGGATCTACCCCAAATTGAACTCAACTCAGTCTACAAGAACAAAAATAGAAGGAAAAAAAATAAAATATTTCGAAGGCAAGGTTTGCAAGGGTGAAATGCAAGTGTGGGCACTTAATGTTTAAACACAAAAATAAAATAAAAAATAGATTTTGAAGGGCAGATGAAAAAAAAGGTTTTTATTTTTATTTTTTACATCCCGAAATAGAACCAAATTGAAACCAAGTCAAATTTTATAATTTCCAATCAAGAACATTCACCAGCAAAAGTTGATCTTTATTGATAATCTAGATATTTAGATTTTTTTTGTCACCCCAACTTGTATTAAAGTGATAGATCCTACATGAAGATGTTGCAAAACCAGAATGGAAAGCTATTTTATACACAAACAAGTGAGTTGCTGGAAGATATTGAAGACAAGAAAAAGGTGCCCAAATTTGATCCCAGAAAAATGCAGCAGAGCTTGAGGAATCAAATTTGGTGATGAAACACGAGCTAGTATCAAATCAATGAATGAATCCCAGATGAGTACTGTTTGGATGAACTTTTTTCTGTATCTATCAATTAGCTGAGTATCATGCAACAGCAACACAGCTTCCGCCTGACAGGCTCGTCAGTCTGCCAAGTTTGAGAATGTTAGCTGCCGATGAAGTAAAGCCTTCTCATAATCATCATCATCCAAATCAGTGCTCTCATTGTTTTCGTACTTGATGTCTATTTCGGTTCTTTCCTCTCTATCCAATCCGCTTGTTTCCGAAATATTCAATCGAGAGTGTTCTTCTCCCAAAGGCGAATCATCTGACTCTATTTCTTGCATTTCTAATTCTATCAATGCAGTCATCCTTGCCCGGTCCCGGTCTCTTGGGTATGTGCAGTAGAGGAATGTGTAGATGAAGCAACATAATGCCATTGGAACGCCAATTGCTGTGTAGAGTGCCTTGGCAAGTGATGCAGCATTTTCTCGGTCTGTTGTCACTGAGACATTGTCTAATGATTTTTTGGGACTTTTATAACCATAAACATGCTGAGCCAAAATCCCTACTGTAGGGGGAGCAAATGAAGATAGCACGGACTCAAATGACCGATCCAAAGCATAGACACTCGCCCGAGATTTCTGTGGGACTATCTCTGCAAATATTGGACTATAACACCAGTTATATACATTACAATACAATACAATACAATTGAGAAAAAATGGGAATATATATACTCTAATTTCATCATCTAATGATTCAAGGGAACTAGGAAACCGATTAGTCCCCTTGACTTCACAGCACATGAACAATACCAAGTAGTTTATGCAGCAGCGGAAGACATGCTGCTAGTCTCAGTATTAGGGGCTTGAATGCTTAAAGATAATTTATCATCAAGATCCAGATCATAATTCTTTGCAGTAATTAGCCATCTAACAATATATATATTTCTTTAATATAATGATGCTTTTATGCACAACAAAAAAACATAACATCAAGAAGTGGAGAAATTAGTTGACGATTGCCATTGTTAAGGAACCATCTCACTTAAAAAACCTAAGCTGTTAGGTAAGGTCCTAAAATATAATTTATATTATTTTCTAACATTCCTCCTCAAGTGAAAGCCTTTTGACCTTGAAACTTGCACACAGACCCACTCTGAAAGATAAGATGATGAAATCAAAAGTTTTCAATAATAGTGATGATAAAAATAAATTCTTCAAAGCCTTAATGAGGATTCAGGTTTTAACTTAGAATCTATACTGTCTCCTGCTCAAGAGCCACAAATTACTAAGAATTAGGAGACTTTTATTTAGATTATAAAGCAATTTAACACTGAATGCATGGATGGACTACTTTCTATAGAATATTTCATTTGAAACTTCAGTAATATAGTTGCACTAATTACTGAATACACTAAGAAATGGAAGTTTGACTAAGGAGAAAAGGTAGAAAAAAACTTTGTTTCGATTAAAAAAAGTTGTATCACTCCAATTTTAACACTTATAAATTTCAACATGTTTGAGGTCAAATGCAATGCTTGTGGTGTAAGAATTGGATTGTATTGTTTCAAGAAAAGAGACTCCTGAAATTCTATAGTAAGAAATTAAGTCATTCTAGATTAAAGTGGTTCACATACAATGAAGAATTGTAAGCTATTTTTAGGAATCTGAAGAAGCGGAAGCATTGTCTGACAAGCAAGGGATTTGTGCTATATTATGTGATCGTGAGGCATTGAGATTCCCACGTAAATATAATCAAATTAGTAATATCAATATGCATGTGAGATGTGTGACTTGCAGTAGTTTCCAATCAGAATTGTGCACACAGTTAAGAGTCCAGAATATGGTTGTCAATACTTTGAGAAGAAAGATAACACTGTTAGTAACCTTAAGAGGAGAGATTACTAGATTGGATTGTTTGTTTGAAATAATTGCAGAGCATGATGAGAATTTCAATGAGTTGAGAGAAAGTGACAAAACCTGCTTATTAAGATTTCTAAATTTATTATAGGTTATTGATGTAAAGAACTTTGCATTTCTTATCTTCATTACAGGAGAGAAGGTGATTTAAGATCTCCATGGAGAAGGCTTAATTAGTTATTTAAAATGAGAGAAGAATATTGTTGTTGTCAGTAAGAGATATTATTAACCTAATTTGAAATGAGATACTAGTAAGTTTATGCAAAATTGTTATATTTGACAAATTACCAAAGGCCAAGCTTAAAATACTATTTTATATATTCTTTCTATTAATATATATGAGATGACTTAACCATGGATTTTATGCTTAGATTATCCGATACATAAAAGAGAGTGACATGTATTTGTTGTAGTTAACAAGTTCTCAAAGATGACATATTTTATCCATTACAAGAAGACAACAATGCCTCTAGTATCGCCCGACACTTCTTCTAAAAGGTGGTTCGATTGTATAGGGGGTGAAGACATTTTAATCAAGACAAAGTTTTATAATCACTTTTGATGGATATTGTGGAGAAATGTATGATTCATCCTTGAATTCCAATAGCACAACACATCAAAAATAGATGGGCAAACATAGTTGATGAATCAGATACTTGGCAATATGATTTGCAGTATCTATGATGACAAGTCGAAGTAGTGGGATATGGCTCTTGCACAAGCAGAATTAGCACAAAACATTTCTAAACATATGCAATAGGTAAATCACCATTCAAAATTATGTGCATGTTGTATCCCAGATATGTACTTGATCTTGAACTAGTTTAGAAGGGTGTTGGTAATAGTACTGTTGTCGAGTAGATTATTGTTAATGCAAAACTATATGGGTTGAGATGGGACATAAGTTGCAACAAATCAATGCAAGTACAAGGATGATGTTGATAAAACCCATCATGCTAAATTGTTCAAGGAAAGAGAGAAGGTGATGATCTTTCTATGCAATGAGAGATTTCTAGTTGGGACCTATAACAAACTATAAAAGAAGAAAATGATCCTTGTAGCATAATAAGGGTATTCTAATGGACATGATAAAAGGAAAATGTTTAAATTGTTGATCTGCCAAACTATATGGATATTCGTTAGACCTTCAATATTTTTGACATTATCCTAATTATGATGATGAGCCATTATATCTAAATTTAGATGTCGACTTTAGGTTGAGTCCTTCTGAAGCAAAAGAGAATGACATGGAATCTTTGTTAAATACATTTATGGACCAAATAGACAAAGAATTCTCAAAAAGAAGTCTAAACATGTCAAACAAGTATTCTGATGGAAACAAACATAACTTTTAATATGATTATTGGATTGTACTTAAATTTTATTCAATAGTTTTACAAACCTTGTTCTATAATAGATACGCTCACTGTCACTAGGCGAGATAGAAAATATCCTTTAGGCCTTGAGGATGCTTTTTAATTTTTCATTGTTTTCATATTGATTTTTCTATTCCTTAATTAGGACTAAGAATTTAATTTAATTTAACTAAGTTGGTTCCAATCACTATTTAAAGTTTATATGTAATTTTCAACAGATTATTATTATTGAATTCAAAACTCATGAAAAGAGAGTTGTAGAGCTATGATTTAGAGTTTGAGATCCCCTGATTTTGACTTATATGAAACTATGTTTGTGCAGATATCTTATTTCAATACCATGCTATCAGTTGATTGTAATTCTCTAGGATGAAAAAAGCAAATGCTGCTGGTAGTCGAACATGAAAATCAAGGGATATAATGAGTTGAAATGCATACTTGTTTGTAGCTGGACCATTCCAGGATATGCAGAATCCCATGATGAACAAGACCAGACCATGGATGAATGTTGTGGATGGATCATCACGTAATACAAGCAGCAAAACTGCTGCCAATGGAATGGCTGAACCAGAGCTTATCTGTGACAAAAATATCCTCCCAGAATTGGGAAAGCGTTTAGCAAGGACATCCCCCATCTTCCCTCCAAACAGGCCACCAAGTGAGCCGGCAACTACAAAAATAGTCATGAGAAATGCTGTTTTCTCATGGGAGAAGCCATTGAGCTCCAACCACATAGGAGCGAACGATAAAGCTGACCAGGGAAAGGATCCAGATACACCTTGAGCCACAATTATTTGGAATGATGGTATTTTTATAACTGACTTTGCTTCTTTCACCAGGTACTTCACCTCAGAGATAAAAGACTTTGGTGTTTGGTCTTTAGCTCTGCTATTAGTATCCGAAAAGCGTGGATCGTCAGCAAAAAGGCGGACCATAATACCAACAATTACACTAATTATTCCAACCAGATGAAAAGCAACTCTCCAGCCAGGTATTCCCATGAATGTTCTTGAGGCTATTAGAACTGAACAGAGCCCTCCGATGATGGAACCAAAGTTTCCTGTCAGCTGTAACCATCCAAATGCCATGCCACGGTTGCTTTCATCAGTTGAATCAGCGACGAGGGACTGAATGGCAGGTGTGACTATGGCCAGTCCAATCCCATTAAGACCTCTTGAAACTGCTACCTGACAACCAAATGTGAGAACATTAAATTAGGCAAGAGGTCACGCCATGAGAAGTATGAGTTCTATTATTATCCATCCAGGAGACTCAAACCACCAAAAATAGCAAGCTTTGTATTCTCAAGAGTGTTTTTTCTTGCTTCTTTAAGTTCACTTACAAAGTATACAACTTGCTGAAAAGATTCCTGATAAAAGTATCCAATTTAACCACAGGAACTCGCTTTTCAAACCAGAAAATTGTTCAGCTTACCTTCATAATCTTCTTATATCTGCATAAAAAATGAAAGAATGCAGCATAACACTTTAACATCTCTAATAAAGACTTGGAAAATTATGACTACATTTTTCTTACATCGAACTTCAGTTCCATTGAGTAAAATTTTCTCCAACAAAAGCTTCTTGATGCCAATCATATTATTCTCACCAAAATTCTGGTCATAATAACGAAGTTCTTGAACAAGAAATGTAATATACTCCTGACTAATTCCCTTCACTACATTTCTCTCAGAAAAATAGCATTTTTACTAGTCTAATATCAGCACATGATTGAATCACAATTTCAACACTGCTCAAAAAATTTCTTCCAGGTCATTATTCACCTTGAGCTAGGACAGTCATTGCGTAAGTTGAACCTGCAATCTATGGCTGGTGTTGTGGTAATAGGCCAATAGCTGAAAGAGACGAATGACATTCATGGAATACAAACCCAGTTTCCTCATTTTATTTGGAAAAATCCTATATTCCTAGTAGCATAGCAATTAAATGGACTAATCCAGGCAGCCCAACATTTCACATATACAACTATGCTATAGGTCCGCTAATAAAATCATGAAAAATAACCCAAAATGAAGAATCTATAACAGAAACCGACAAAATTGAAGAAAAAAAAAGGAGGGGTTACAGATCTTGAAAAATAAAATAGAGAAACAACACAAATAGAGGGGTTAAAAGTCGCAAACCTCGAAGAAAGTAGAGGAGATGGCAACGAGGAAAGTGGCGGCAGCCCAAAGAAAAGCACCAAGAGCAATAACATGGGCACGATTATGATGCACAGCAAGGTAAGCAGCTAATGGATAACAAGAAGACTGAACAATGGATCGAAACAGAGTTAATGAACCCAAACCAGTGGGGTCAGTATGTAAGGCTGCACCAACCTCTTTGTACACTCCTGGTAACAACGACTCATCAGCTCTCTCCATAATCCCTGCTAGATTCACTAGCAGTAATGTCAGAGTCTCTTGTTTCATCGTTTGAGTTTCTCTGAAATCAGAGTACTCTGGTTTTTCGGAACCGAAGAAAACAGATTATCCTCTGTTTGGTTAGAAAGAAGGGTTGACTGAGTTGATTGATAAGTATAGGGGGATTTGATCTCTGAAGTATCACGTCATTTCTCTCTCTCTCTCTCTCTATTAAAGGAAGAGAAGGACCGCAGAACCCACCAATCCAAATTCAGAGATCGAGCCAAGAATTTTGGTATCCTGCGTGGAATCATTCAAGAAAAATCATTGTCTGATTGCCTCTCGAGCCTTACCATTTTGCCTTCCTTTATACTACGCTGGATATTTTTATTTCCCTCTTGACTTGATATGATATTCAATATTTCTCAGAAATTAAATATTAATTAAGCATTAGCTTTGAAAAGCATATGTGATTCTTGAATCCCACAACTCTCATCAGAGATCATCCCATTAGATGTTAGGACGAATAGAATTCTCACAGGTGATGCGACGAGCCCACTACTTCTAATATTCAAAGGAGTGCTTGTTTACTTGTTGCCGTGTGAAGATTTCGTCAATGTTGTAGACTATATTCTTGTGTTTAAATAAGACTTTATCTGTCACAAAGATGACTTCAATGAGGCTCATTTTCAGCCAACAACATTCCATTCCAAGTGATTTATAGATAGGGCTCAAGTGGTTTCGTAGTTGGGGCCTTGCCCTGTTGTGGCTCATTGCTCTCCATGACCTTAGGCTTATACCAAGAAACTTGTAAATCAAATGATTTCGTATAGATCAAATTGTGTAATCTGTTGATTTGTTTTTTTAATTTGAACAAAATATTTTGATTTCAAAGTGTTTTGATGCGTCGTTTCTAGGTTGTATTATATTTATATATATATATATAATTAAATATATTAATTCGAAAAAAAATTAGTTCAAATCCAAAAATAAAATTATTTAGAATTGTGCAATTTAATCTAAAAAATACAATAAATTGATTTTTCTTAATAAAATTATGAACTTGTATTATATTACGAGAATGTCATTATCAATCTCGCAAAGTCATTACATTCTCTGATTGTTTTGAAATTTTAACATAATCTATATAAATATGTCAAGAGACTGTTGGTCATTGTTGTTAAAATCACGAGTTGACTCGCAAAATCGTATGATTTTGGGAGTCAAAACAACAAAACTGGTTAAATTGGGTAGAAAAATCAAACCCTTATAAAATCAAATAAAAATTGGTCCGTATCGTAAAATCAGACTGGATCAATCGGATTTTACAATTCTACAATTCTTGTCAACTGTGAATTGCCCATGACCTGTTGTCCCTTCCTCCCCCCCAAGGCCTAGGTGCCTAGCCCTCGTTGTCCGATTTTCCTCTCCTCTCTCTCTCTAGGGTTACCCCCATCTCTCTCTAGTTTAAAAATAAAAAAATCAGTATCTATTGATTATTATAAATTATAATTGTTTTGTAATATATTTTTAATTTATTTTAAATTATGTACCATAATTAATGAAGTTTTATGACTATAATTATGTTGTATTGTATTTAAAAATATTTTACTTATGATTTTATGATTTTTGTACTGTAAAAATTTTAGATATGATTTTATGATTTTGATTTTACAATCTAAGTTCAGAAGTTATTTCTATTTTGTGTCAAAATCGCGATTTTGGCAACCTTGCTTCTCGTAACATTTAAGCTCAATCTAATGTTATGGTTGATAATGTAAATTATTTATTATTTAAAAAAAATACTATTTAACCGAAATGGAATGGGCGGAACGAAACTAGAATATTCCGATCAAAATTGGGGCGGAATTTTTAGGAAGTACCAAAATTTAAGTAAGGTAAAAACTATATTATTTTATCTTATTTTTTTAACTGATACAAAATATTTGGATGAAAATAAAATGAAATTAACAAAATTGCTATAGAATATCGAACCGAAACTAAACAAATAAAGAATGGAGATGAGCTTTCAAAAGATAGACATAGAATCTGCTCCGTTACACGAGCCTGGAAACTTGCAGCAGTGGTTTCCCTTGATCATGTAAACCTGATTGGCTTTTTTGATTAATCGAAATCATTGAAAGTGTTAAACAATGGTGTCGTTGTTTCCGTTTTTCTGAAGTTAATGAGGACACTAAATACCAATAACCATCTTCTACCTCACAATTTTACCAGTGTCCTAATGCATTGGAAACCAGCTGTAAAGAGAGAATAAGAGCTGTTATAATAGAGTTTTTTATAACTAAGTTGAAAGACAGTTGTAAAGAGAGTTTTTTATAGTAGGAGTAGCCTATATATATATTTCAGCACTGTAACATGAAATATATTGAATTTGAAGGAAAAACATTACTGAAAGTTTGACATGGTATCAGAGCAAATATTGAATTTTTTTCTTTGAAATCGAATAGCTGTTTTTTCTCTTCTGGTTCGGAACCCAGAACTCGATTTGCACAGTGCTTGTTCATCAAGAGCACTGTTCATACACAACCAATCCCCACAGAAAAAAACACCCAATAGTGAATCTTGAATTTGTTTTCTTGATCCGTATTTGTTCTCGAATTATTTATCTCGTAAACTTATTGTTCATACCCAAAAAGTCCAGATTTTCCCGGAAAAATCAAACCCAGATTTTCCCGGAAAATAGAGCCCAGATTTTCCCGGAAAATCAAACCCAGATTTTCCAGAGAAAAAAAAAAACTCATCACAAAAATCCACTCACCAACCCAGAAATCCATTCATCCACCCACCGAAGAACACCCAAATACCACAAACCACGAACAACCACAGATCCAAACGAAAAATATCAGAAACCCGAGACCCACAAAACCAGAAAAAACCCAACAAACCATCCGAACATCTTCATCTCCGAAAACCAGCAACCACAGACGAGAAGAAAATCAACCCACAAACAATGGAACGATTGAAAACAGATATGGTAGAGATCGGCGAAGGACAAAAACGCATAAGAGAAGAGCAACGAGAAATAAGGCAAAGGTTTGAAGAGATAGAAGAAGAATGTCGCAGGCTCAAAGAGGAGACGATGAACATAGCCAGTCAGAGTGATTACAATCAAATCAGAATCAATCTGATACTTGGCATTTACTGAGGCTGCGGCTTGGGGAAGAGAAATGGAAGAAAGTGAATTAGGGCAAGCATTTTATAGGGCTGCCCGAAATAGTGCTGACCGAAACAGTATAGCTGACCGAAATAGTGGTGTTGACCGAAACAGTGGTGTTGACCGCAACAGTGGTGTTGACCGAAACAGTGGTTTTGACCGCAACAGTGGTGTTGACCGAAACAGTGGTGTTGACCGAAGTGGGGCCGATCGAAAATACAAAAATGCTGGTGGGTTAATGTGCTCTCACTGCGGGGAAATAGGACATTCAAAACAACGGTGTTATGAAATTATTGGCTACCCGGACTGGTGGGACTTTACGAAAAAACCTCGGAAAAATTTCCGAAAACCTCTAGTTTATCTGACGAAAGCAGATCTGGCACAACCCACAGCGAATGTGGTCCATCCAGGTATCATCGAAAATGAATTTGCACACTCTATTATTACAAAGAATAGTACTTGGATAATTGATACAGGTGCATCCCATCATATGACTAGAGATTCCGATAATTTAATATGTTATAAACCTTCTTTACGGACAGATATAACTCATCGCTAATGGTAGTACCTCCCCTATTACGGGGGAAGGATCTCTTGTTTTAACTGATACTATTACACTAGATACTGTTCTTATTATTCCATCTCTTGCATATAATCTCCTCTCGGTTAGTCAAATCACGACTACCCTTGAGTGCACGGTCACGTTTTGGCCTTTGTTCTGTGTTTTTCAGGACATTCTAACCCGGAAGATTCTTGGTTATGGTGTTAGACGGGGCAACCTGTATTACTTGGAATTAACGAAACAAGGGGGGTTAAAGTTAGGTCATGCTCATCAGACCACAAGTACAGATCAAGCTCAGGCTCTCGTTTGGTTATGGCATCGACGACTCGGACATCTTTCATTTGGGTACCTTAAGAAGCTACAACCGCACTTATTTTCAAGGTTAAGTATTTTGGATTTTAAGTGTGACATCTGTGAACTAGCAAAAAGTCACCGTATTTCCTATTTGCCAAGTTTGCATAAAAGTGTAGACCCATTTGCACTTATTCACTCTGATGTTTGGGGTCCTGCAAAGATCTCATCTTTTTCTAATGCACGATACTTTGTTACCTTTATTGATGAGTGTACTCGGATGACCTGGATATCTCTCCTCCGAAATAAAAGTGAAGTAAGTACAGCATTTCAGGAATTTCAGAAAATGGTGTTGACCCAATACCAACGACAGATTCGTACACTTCAGTCAGATAATGGTACGGAATTTATGGATCAAGTGCTAGGTAACTTCTTACAACGTCACGGAATTCGACATCAGACATCCTGCACATATACTCCACAGCAGAATGGATTAGCTGAAAGAAAGAACAGGCAAATTATGGAAATAGTTCGGGCCTCACTATTTGGCATGAATCTGCCAAAATACTATTGGGGTGAGGCAGTCAAATCCGCTGCGTATTTAATAAATCGAACACCATCCAGTGCAATTGAATTTCAGTCTCCTCAACAGAAAATGGAATCTCTTCTCTCGGTTCCTCACCTTCCAAATTTAGAGCCTCGAGTATTTGGTTGTACGGTATATGTCCACATCCCTAAGGTTCAGCGAAGCAAACTCGATCCGTGTGCCAAACGGTGCGTGTTTGTAGGTTACTCGGAATTTCAAAAAGGATATCGGTGCTATGATCCTCATCATCGAAAACTACATGTGACCTTGGATGCGTCATTTCGCGAATCTGAACCCTACTATTCAGGAGGCGTTCCCGGTTCTTCTCTTCAGGGGGAGACTAACAATGAAGAGAATGAAGATATATTTGAATTAGAGGAAATGAGACCAAGTCGGGATGATAAAGATATATTTGAATTAGAGGAAATGAGACCAAGTCGGGATGATAACATTGAAGTCAGCACAGACCAAAATGATCTCACTAATGACCCCCCTATATCTTTGGAGTTACCAACGCCTACACCATTAACCGAAGAATCAACCGAGAATGTCTCTCCTCAGTCACCTCAGGTAATCCTAAATCCTATCCCAGTTGAGATAAATGAAATTCCTGTCTTAGAAAATAATGAGACCTATAGATACCCACAAAGACTAAACCGGGGAGTCCCAAAGAAACAATATGAACCCGATCCAAAACACAAAACTAAATACCCCATCAGCAACTATATTTCTACCCATAGATTATCGGAATCATATGCATTTACTGTTAATCAATTATCCAATGTGTCTATTCCTAGTAATGTACAGGATGCATTAGCGGACTCCAAAGTGGACCAAGGCAATGAATGAGGAAATGGAGGCTTTGCGAGAAGAATAACACGTGGGAGTTATGTCAACTACCAACAGAAAGAAGAAAGTTGGATGTAAATGGGTGTTTACGAGTGAAGTTAAAGCAGATGGGAGCATTGATAGATACAAAGCAAGGTTGGTAGCAAAGGGATATACAGCAAGTATGGGGTGGACTACCAAGAAACCTTTGCCCGGTTGCAAAAATAAACACAATTCGGATTCTCATATCGATAGCAGTGAATCGAGACTGGGTCTTACAACAATTTGATGTCAAGAATGCCTTCCTGAATGGAGATCTTGAAGAAGAAGTTTATATGGAATTGCCACCCGGAGTGAAAACCAAGTGCTCACAAGAAACGGAAGTGTGCAAATTAAAGAAGGCTTTATATGGGTTAAAACAGTCACCTCGGGCATGGTTCGGAAGATTCTCATCCACGATGAAAGAGTTTGGCTATAAGCAAAGTAATTCAGATCATACTTTGTTTATAAAGCACAAAGGAGGGAAGGTAACTGCTCTAATAGTATATGTGGATGATATGGTTTTAACAGGAGATGATCCAGAAGAAAGAAAGGCTCTACAGCAGTTTCGGCATCGAAATTGAAATGAAAGATCTCGGACAATCGAAGTACTTCTTAGGGATTGAGGTCTCGAGGTCGAAACGGAATATGTCTTTCACAACGAAAATATGTGTTGGATTTATTAGCGAAACCGGAATGCTTGCATGCAAACCGGTAGATACACCCATGGAAATGAATCACAAACTGGGACAAGCAGAAGATCAGATGTCAGCTGACAAAGGACGTTACCAACGATTAGTCGGGAAACTGATATATTTATCACATACACGGCCAGATATAGCCTATGCGATCGGCGTGGTAAGTCGGTTCATGCATTCACCAAGAGAGGAGCATATGGAAGCGAGTATATCGGATCCTAAGATATTTAAAAAGTGCACGGAAGAGGACTATTATTCTCAAAGAATAAAGTTCATGAAATTACAGGATACATGCACTCGGATCAGGCGGGAGATCAGACAAATAGAAGATCGACGTTAGGATACTTTACCTTTGTAGAAGGTAACCTTGTGACGTGGAGAATCAAGAAACAGAAAGTGGTCGCCAGATCAAGTGCGAAGGCAGAATACTGAGGTATGGCTCATGGTGTGTGCGAGTTGTTATGGATAAAGCATGTGTTACAGGAATTGGGAGTTAATTACGAGTCATCCATGAGTTTATACTGTGATAATAAAGCAACCATCGAAATTGCACACAACCCTGTACAACATGATCATACCAAACATGTTGAAGTCGACCGACATTTTATTAAAGAAAACCTTGATCGAAAAATCATACAATTTCTGTTTGTAAGGTCAGAAGATCAGTTGGCTGATGTTCTCACAAAAGCGATTCAGGAAGAATCTTTCACGGTGCAATTAACAAGTTGGGCATGATAGATATCTACGCTCCAACTTGAGGGGAGTGTTGGAAACCAATTGTAAAGAGAGAATAAGAGTCGTTATAATAGAGTTTTTATAACTAAGTTGAAAGACAGATTGTAAAGAGAGTTTTTATAGTAGGAGTAGCCTATATATATATTTCAACATCTGTAACATGAAATATATTGAATTTGAAGGAAAAACATTACTGAAAGTGTGTCCTAATCTGAGGATGTTAGTTTACTTGAAAGTAGAGCCTTGTTATCGCTATCATCATCGAAATCCAACCTATCGATTTTTCCATACTCTACATCACTTTTTGTTGTTTCCTTTCCATCAAGCCCTTTTGATTCTGAAAGATGTAGTTGGGAGTATTCTTCTTCGAAAGGAGAATCATGCGCCTCTACTTGCTGCATTTCTGATTCTATCAATGCATTCATCTTCGCCCGCTCCCGGTCTCTTGGATACGACCAGTAGAGGAAGGAGTAGATGAAAACACATATTGACATTGGAATGACAAACGACAAGAAGAGCGCCTTGGCAAGTGATTCAGCATTTTCTCTATCTGTTTCAACTTTGACAGAATCCGATGATGTTTTGGGAACTTTGTAGCCGTACAAGCGCTGAGCCAAAATGCCAACTATTGGGGGAGCAAAAGAAGACAGTACGGTCTCAAATGAATTATCCAAAGCATAGATTGTCGTTCGAGATCTCTCTGGCACTATCTCTGCAAATATTGGACTGTGCAAATATATGTCCGACAATTCAGATTCACTGAAAGCAGAACATGCTCGAATGCTTACGAAGAAATTTGATTCATGAAAACTGCAACTTTTCAAGTACAAAACTTGGGGTAATTGTTGTTCAAGTGCTTGCAGCTGGTATAATTTGTGAGACATGCCAATGAATTTAGCGTAATCAAGATACAAGGCCAGCATAATCCCTGACACTTGCAAATTACAAACTTTGAAATTAATGCTTACGCAAGGGTGCTTTCCAAGCTATCAAAGTTTTCTGCAAGTTTTAGGAAACTTTTTATAATGTTAATCTAATGAAGGTGAAGGAAGAACTGTGTTAATATCATTTTGCAAGAAATTGGGAAATCCTTTGGCTAATGCTTCTTCGGGACAAGCAACCAAGTCCAACACAAAGATCTATGTGTAATGGTGAAAAAAAATGAAATCTTCTTTAAGTGAATAGGAATACATACTTGTTCGTCGCGGGAGCATTCCAGGATGTGCAGAGTCCCATGGTGAAAAAAACCAGACCATGCATGAATGCTGATGATGGATCATATGGCAACACCAGAAGCAAAATCCCTGCTAACGGAATGCTTGAACCAGCACTTATCTGTGATAGCATTACTCTCCCAGAATTAGGCAAGCGTTTAGCAAGGATATCCCCCATTCTTCCTCCAAACAGACTACCGAATGAACTACCGATTACAAAAATGTTCAAGAGGGATGCTGTTTGTTTATGAGAGAATCCAATGAGCTCTAACCACATAGGGGCGAATGATAAACCTGACCAAGGAAATGTTCCAGTGACACCTTGAGCAACAATTATTTGGAAGGTTGGTATTTTCATAACTGACTTGGCATCTTTGATCAGATCCTTGAACTCTGAAATAAAAGTATGAGGAGTTTTATCTTCAGCTCTACAATCAGTATCAGAGAAGTGTGGATCCTTGGCAAAGATACGGACCAAAACACCAACTACTACACTTATAATTCCAACCAAATGGAAAGAAACTCTCCAACCAGCTATCCCCATGAACGATGTTGTGGCTAGCAGCACCGAGCAGAGATTTCCAATGATGGAGCCAAGGTTTCCTGTTAGCTGGAGCCATCCAAATGCCATACCACGATTGCTTTCATCAGTTGAATCGGCAACGAGAGACTGAATGGCAGGTATGACTATGGCAAGTCCAATCCCATTTAGACCTCTTGAAATTGCCACCTAATTAATTGATCAGATGCAAAATTAAGCAGTAGCAAGAAATTCAGCTCTTTCTCATCAAATAATTAAATTCTCGAATAAGCAACATCATTTTGAACTTATATCAGTTATCCATTCCTTCATTATCTTCTAACAGCAGACTGGCTCAACAAAAAGTTCATAGCACTCTCAAATTTCTATGTACTGCTATCAAACATGAATCTATTGCAATCGTAATAGAGCTACCAAATTAACCATTTGGGACTTATGTGTGCCCCATATAATGAGTCTCCGAATCTAAATGCTACGTCTTTTTTCCCAGACAAGCACGTAAGATTTCACCTAAAAAGGCATGAACTCACAAACCCCATATCACAGACCAGCCCCCTCTTTTGTTTTGCTTGAACTAGCTAAATCTTCTCATGTAACCATAATGAAAGCACACCAAAATGGGTTTCTTACAATAACTATAAAAAGTCACTAAAAAATAGAGAGAGATCAAGAGGGGAACCTGTGAATATGTAGAGGATATGGCAACAAGGAAGGGTGGCGGCAGCCCAGAGAAAAGCACCAAGAGCAATGACATGGGCACGATTATGACGCGCAGCAAGGTAAGCTGCTAATGGGTAACAAGAAGACTGAACTACTGATCTAAACAAAGTGAGTGAACCCAGCCCAGTCGGGTCTGTGTGGAGGGCTGCGCCAACTTCTTTATACACTCCTGGCAACAAAGACTCGTCAGCTCTCTGCATAATCCCTGCAAAATTCACCAGCACCAAAGTGAGTGTCTCTTGTTTCATTTTCAAAGCAAGATCCTCTATTTTATTTCCAAAAATAGACCATCCGATGTTTCTTTTCCCTTTTTAGCAAGTACTATGACTAAAAAAGGACATGGATTTTTTGGACTTGTAACAGCAGACTTCCCCTGAAACACTGTTCTGGAAAAGAGCTTCTGCGCTGTTGAGCAACTTGGGTTTTGCTAGCAGTGGGTGCAGCGTAGTGCAGTGGTTTTGCACGAGTTGTGACACTAAAATAATCAGATCTGTGCAGTAAATCTAAAGAAAACTTACAGGCTGTGCATGTGCTTCAATGGCATCGCACAAGTTGCTGGATATTAGTTTAATTTGCTTGTGTTATGGGGAAGATGCGTCATGCCATTATAAAAACATTAAATCTGTTTTGTATAGCGAGGCCTCTTAATTTTGTTGATGGAGTCGTGCATGCCTCCCCTCGCATGATTAGCAGGAAAAAATATGCATCGCCCCTATTTCTTGGAGGAAGTAAGTTCTTCAATTTATAAGATGTTCGAGATTATGTTTTAAAATTATTTTTGAAAAAAATAAAATAAAAAAATATTTTTTATTTTAAATTAAATTTTTTAATATTAAAAGAATATCATTTTAATATATTTTTAGACAAAATATATTTTCAAAAATAATTATAATTAAGATTTTTAAATACTTTGGAATATTAAGTTAATAAGATTGGTGAACACAATTTCCTATCATTTCAAAATTTATATCGTATCGAAATTGTTCCTTTTTTTTTTATCTATTTCTCTTGAATAAATTACAAATTAAAAAAAATCACATTTTATGATACACTATGGCAAACTTCTGATCGAGCCCAACAAAACCCAAATAAAAGCCCATAATCAAACCCACTCAAATCACAACCATGGAGGCCATCGTTCCAGTGCCTACAAAGAGAGAATACATTTTGTTACTCTTATTTTCAAAACAAATCTTGAATAAAAATTTTAGTAATAAAAACTAAAATAAATAATAATTAAATCAATAAGGATTAAACTTGATATAAAAACTAATGAAAAAAATAATAATAGAACATATTGAAAAATAAAATAAAAACAGAGCAATTAAAAGGATGCAAACTAAGATTAAATAAAAATAAATGTTGAGTTGCAAAATTAAAATAAAAAAACTAATTAAAAAGAGATTAAAAACACAATTAAAAAAATTATATAGCTTGTAAAGTTTAAAATATCTTCCTACATAATTGGTTTTTAAAACTTCTTTAACTTTAGCAAATAAAAAATAAAATAATAATTCTTTGGTTCGTTTTTGGGTAAACGAATTCAATCCCGCTGTAGCTTTAGAATTCGAGTCTTGAAACCGATAATTATTTTCTCTTACAACTGACTTAATTATTAATTTCTAATTAAGAATGAATCTAAATTCCATATATAGATCATTTGTTATATATCTATTATTCACTACAAGACCACCACAAATTAATACTAAGTAAAAACATTAACCAGGGAAATTATTTATTTTAATTAGAAAACAAAATTTAAAGGGAAAAACAAAATCATAAGTTTATCCGCCTGAATTTGTTGTCGTTTTTTTTTTTCAGGGCACTTTGACGGTCCAAATTTCCATATATTTTTATATACCAAACACAACCAATATTGAATTGATCCCCCCTTACCAGCTAATTGGATTAAAAATCTATAATAATAATAATAAATAAAAACAATTACTAATTGCCTACAGATTGAATAAATTCAACATACTAGACATAAATCAAAACCTCGAACAGAAAGAAAACGTAAGAACAATGTTTCAAAATAAATTTTTAAACAAAATGTACTTGGAATTGAAATCTTTTTTCATTTCATAAAAGTCCGAATTCATCAATTATTTTCTTTATAATAATATAATAAAAAAAACTCTGTAACATCTTCTAACTGGAGATCAATGAAATGGATCTCACGCTCGTTTCCCTAGACGGCTGCAGTCAACATTAATGGCGGTTGATTCTTTGATGTTATTCCGATGCTCGTGGCTGGAAAACATGTTGAGCATTAAAGTTATTTGGAAATGACTCGCCGAAAGTGTATCTAGTCTATGTGTAATCACATCTTTACTTGGACTTGGTTAGGCTAAGTATTCTCCCACCCTACAGGTTTTTTTTTTTGTCTCGAAAAGTTATTACAATCTTATATATTCAGAAACACTCTAGAAAGTTCTATAATACTGAGTAAGAGAAATAATATAGGGAAACTATTATCTTCGAATGACATTTTTTTTTATATAAAAGCATAATTATACAAAATTCAAAATTAAATTAACTATAAAAAATATTTATTTTCTCCAAAAAAACACCCTCCATCAATCTTCACGGGTTAGAAGCAACTCGTCCCTAAGTTTAGATATCACTAAAAATTTGTCTTTTACCATGCGCATCTATTTAATGCCCTATTTAGTGCTGTTTAAAAAAATTATGTTTATTTTTTACTTTAAATTAAGTATTTTTGGTGTTTTAAGATTATTTGCATGTGTTAATATCAAAAATAATAATAAAAAACATATTTTTAATTCATTTTTGAACGAAAAATATTTTCAAAAGCAATTCCTACCGCAATCTCAAACAGGCATTAAGTGTTACAAAAAAAATCAATTAAAAACCTAAATTGCAAGGAGATATAGGTTTTAGGTGTTATTAAAGAGAAAAATCAAGATTTAGGAACCAGATATGAATCTAAGATTGTCAGATTATTGAAATTTGAGGCTTAATTGCATAAGATTCAAATTTTAAGGAGCAATTCAGGACTTGATTAAACAAATTTAGACCAAGGAATGATTTGAACAATGCACACTACTGCAAGGGTTGGAATCAATGGTTTCAGGGACCAAAATGAATAAAACAAAGTTATATTGACCAATCAGGGATTAGATTGGCAAATCAAAAACCAATGACGATAATGAAAAAGGCACTTAAATTCAAGGCTAAAATAGGATATCGATGATGGGTGAAATTACAAAATTAAACAGTGTAATTAAGCAAATTAAAAGCATAAGGGTGCAATAAAAATTCTCGATCTAAAAAACTCTAATTTTAAGGGTTAGCAAAACGACACCGTTTCATGGGTTTTGTGCACCTTCACGTGATTGAATGCGATGATTTTGACAATATCTGAGGCTAAAACCACTCTCATTCGACTCCCAAATTATTCCTCAACAACCTTATGATCTTCAATTCAAATGATGATATCTCATACCTACCATTTATTACTTCAACATCTTATCTCTAATCAACCTTCACTTTGTATTCAAAGAAAAGTTGATTAAGTTAGAAAATTCAAGCAATAAATATGGAGTTATAGACATTCAAATCAAGCAAAAAAGAATCCAATGAAATGGTGTGCACCTTTTTTGTATATCTAATTCAAGTGGTTTCAAGGCACGATGATGTTAGAGATGTTCCAACAAAATCACAAAAATGATTGACCTGGTCAGTCTCGACTTAGATACCTGGTTGCCCCAAAACTACTTAAGCACTTCACATGTCACAATCAAATGGTTTAGAGGATTCTCATCAATGGTTATTATCATTTCTTTCAAGGTTAGAGGGCAAATAACAATTTCCTTTGTAGCCAAGATTTCTATAAGACCACTCCAATATGAAACCAGAAACCTTGTAGAAAATCAGCAAGGTTTATCTTGTTAAAACTTTAACTGAGCTTATAAAAGGGCAAGTCATTTGTAGAAGTAACGGGAGAGGAAAGAAAAAAAGTAGTAAAAAAAGAAAGAATATAAGATTGGTGTTTGAAGAAAAAGGTGCAAAGTAGCAAATGTAAGCTTCTACAACCATGAATGGTAGAGTTTAAGTGGTTTGGCTAGTGATTTTAAGCTCAATGTTTAATACAAGATTTAGTTTTAGTATGTCACATTTACTTAGTTTAAGTTTTAATACCTTTACAGTTTGTTAATTTAGATATGATGTTTCTGTCATTTGATCAGTGTATTTTGCTTTGTTTATGAGTTTTTCTTTAGTATTAAGAAATAGCTAAATGCTATTTCTTAGGCTTTCATTTTGGTTAAACATAATGTGTGATATTTGACAATATGATTTGAGAAGCATAAATCATGATTTTTAGTTTATGTTTGTTACATATTGTTTTGGTTATAATAAGGGATGATAATGTGAGTTGATGAGGTCTAAGATAGTTGGTTTAAAAGCCTAATAGGCATTCCTAGGTTTTGGGTGAATTGTTGTATTTTCTAGGTATCTATTTTTTTTTGGGATTGCAGTCCTGATGTTCATCACTTGAACATTGCTTTAGGTATTGGTTTTGTGCCTTGTTAGGACTTGGTATTGGTTTATTCATCTTTGTATATTGTTGTTAGTAGGTACTCTAACATTAATATGCTTAAATAACACTAATTAAGGACTTTTAGTCTTAAGGTTAGTAGTGAAACCCATTTATGCTAAATTGCAGAGATTAGATAAAAATTTAAGTATGTCCCTTTAATTATTGATG
This sequence comes from Salix exigua, assembly GCA_032356905.1. NCBI lineage: Eukaryota > Viridiplantae > Streptophyta > Magnoliopsida > Malpighiales > Salicaceae > Salix > Salix exigua. The sequence continues at coordinate 15,612,550 of CM063594.1, read as the reverse complement.
CGTGCATGATTTCTAATATATATATTTGTTTGAAAACTAATATGAATTTTTTGGTTTCAATTTCAATGTTTTTCGTGTTTATTATGATTGGTTTTGACAAAAATATTTTAAGTTTTGTGTTTTTCATGAATTCTGATATGTTTTTTTTTTACTTGGGCTTCCCTTTTGTTTTGTTTTTGGGGATAAATTGACCGGTTCCACTTGGAGAGGGTTGAACTGGTTGGGTTAACTTGTGTCAACTTGATCGAGTTGACCCAAGCATAAAGGCATGTTTGTTTGATTTAGGTTTTGTTAAATGGATTTCTTAGACTTAAGAATATGTTATGCAAACGCAACCTTGAGTTAGTTTTTGTTAGTTCTATTTTAAGCAAAAAATGTTTTTTTACTGAACATGGTCTTACAAAAAAATAATTAAAAAACTTGTGATGTATATGAACAATTATCTCAAAAATAAATTCATGTTTGATATAAAATAAGTTTTTTTTTTTGGGGGGGGAATTGTATATCTCTTGAGATTTCAATAATATTTTTATTAAATCCCTAAGAATTTGACCAATATTTTAAAAAATACAACCAATTTTCCTTTAATGTATGAGAATAACAAGTTACCATTCATACAAAATACGGGGTCTATTAGTAGGTTGATGTTTAAAATATTAGTAATTAACCTGAAAAAACTCTCAGAAGTAATTAAATATTTATCATATTTAATTGAAAATATTTTAATTATTATTCCTGATGAACAAAGTAAAATAGATGCAGCTCTACAATTTATCTCATTTAAATCATAGTTCTTGAACTCTCTCTCTCTATCTATGAGATGTATGTTTTTAATATAATTAATTATTATCTTCAAAACAAAATCATAACTTAACAGGTTAAAAGTTCAGATCCCGTTATCCATATTCTTCTAATTATTGTTAGATTTAAAATAAAATAGCATATAATAATGGTGTGTCTATATAAGTTTTTAATCTCAAATGACCTTCATTTAAAAAAGTACATTAGTGTATGTGTTAAATAATTTTATGATACTTTACCTAAAGGTTGTAGTTTTATAGTTATTTAAAATACAAGTGATTAAGAACCCAATTTTTGTGAGAGAAACAATTAACAATTTTATAAGACATATCTAATTCTTGTTGATTTAACCAATTTCTACCACAATTGTTAATTAATATGTCTAGATTTTAATCTTAGCGTGCCATTCAAAATTTAACCCTAATTGTAAGTAATGACTAATGAAATGAAACCCTAATTCTATTATTTTAATCTAAGAGTGCCATACACAATTTAACCCTAATTGTAAGCAATGACTATTGAAATGAAATCATATGCAGTGGTGATGATAATTGCATTTTAACAATAATAAAAATAAGAACACCAAAAGTCTGTGATTTGAAGAGTATTTTCAATCTAATGGCCCAAAGTTCGTTTCTTAAAATTTGAACGCACTGAAGCTCAAACATGTTTTTCCACTATTTGGTCTTAAAGCCCATTAATCATATGAAGTGAGGATTATGATTTTTTTATATGTAAGAAAAATGGTAAATTATGAAATATGAATAGTTAGCATGATATTTATAAACTAAATTCATTTACAGGGTGTTTGAGAGTGTGTTCGTTGTTGTTTTCTAAAATAGTTTTTACTGAGAAATATATTAAAATAATTATTTTTATTTATTTTTTAAAAATTATTTTCGATATTATCACATTAAAATGATTTAAAACATAATTTTTTCATTTAAGGAAAAATTTTTTTTTTCTTAAAAGTACTTTTTCAGTGTTTTTAAGACCATATCTAACACTTTATTTCAAAAATATTTTTGATAAAAAAATATATTTTTTATTTTAAATAAATCTTTTAAGTGTTTTTAGATTATATCTATATACTGATATCAGAACTATTTTTTTAAAATAAAAATATATTATTTTAATACATTTGTATCTTTTTAAAAAATAATAACCCTGATACATTTCTATCATTTTCAAAAAGTGAGTAACGAGGACGACAAATTGAGAAATAAATTGACATGAATAGTGAATTCTATAGGTCAAAAAGCCTACAACAGTTGTTTATGAAGTATTTTTAAGTTTTTTATTTGATGCCAGCAATTACTTTATTTATTTCCTTAGAATTCATCATTTTAAGAAAACTAGCCACGATAGAAGATTGATTAAATATTCATACGCTACAAATTCCATCTAAATTGTAATTTTTTAAGGGCTGACTTTGCGTTTACAGAGTCTAACGTTTTTGTTAAAAATGTCTTGAAACAAGATGAAAAATTAAAAGGATTTAAATACTAAATTCATACCATCTTTGTTTTTACATAATAAAAGTTTTTTTCATGAATTTTTAATATTTATTCTGAGTTAATTTACTATTATTTCAAAATAATGATATTAAAAAAGTAGAAAAAGGATGGTAAAAGATGGCAATATAAATACATGAAAAGGCTGTAATGGAAGGCTCGGAGGCTAGGCCCTAGGGTTATAGTGTGGGACCCAAGAACTGCGTGGCTTCACAAGCTGACTCACTCGCCATGATTTCATTAATATGGGAGGTGGCATGATGAATGGGGAGGGAGCCAACATGATGAGAGAAAGGACGGGTGGCTTTGAGAAGGGCCCACAAAACCCTTTGTCTCTAGTTGGATGCACATTCTCCATGTCAAAGACCTTGCTTGCCGTGCTGCGGGCTTTGCTGGGAGACAAATCTGATCCAAATAGCACCTCCAATATTTCTCCAGAACTGTTTCTCCTTTCTCACAGTTTCATTTCATATGTCGTAAAAAGCTTTTCAAATCTCAAGAGTCTCCGAGAACTGATTCCCAGATTTTGCCAGCACCCCAGTTAGCTTATCATATGAAACTGCAGAAAATTCAGAGTCTTTTTTTCTGATTTAATCTTCTGTGCCAATAAACCGAGCTCAAAAACTGTAGCTTTATCATTAATCATTGACAGATTTCCAAGAATTGATTCCCAGATTTTGCCTGCAACCCAGTTAGCTTATCTGTTATAAAATGCAGAAAATTCAGTCTTTTTTTCTGATTTAAACTTCTGTGTTCATAAACTGTAACTTCATGATTAATCATTGACAGACTTGTACACGGGTAGCATCAAAAATTGTTTTCGAATGATGAAAAACGTCTGTTTGTAACCTTAAACTCTTGTGGTTAAATCTAATGAGGGAGGTTAATTGATTTGGAGGCAATGAAAAGGGACAGCTCGCTTTGTGAAAACTTTTAGGTTGCAGTTTGTGAGTTGACAGTAGTGGCAGACAAATGTGGACTTCGTGAAAATCACTCCTGACCCACCTCGGCAGACAAGAGATAATGCGAGATTTTAAATAAGCACCACAGTAAATGGAGAAACTGTTGCAGTACTGCTCTTTACTTCCAAAAGTTTTTCCAGAGGAAGTCGTCGTTGAGATAAATAGTAAGTCACCGTTCTGTATTTCTTTCTTTTTTCTGGAAAAATAAACACTAAAATAATATTTTCTGGCATTTTTTCCCCATCAAAGAAGGGTTTTAACATATCAGTGTGTTTGTGCTAATTTATTTGGAATATTGACAGCCATTGATAGGAAACGCAAGTGTCTTCATACATAGCTTTATATATTTAAAAAAATCAGTATATTAATTAAGGATTAATTGGAATCCTGGTGTCCAATAAAAGGAAGCCAAGTATATAACTGTGTTATTTAACAGGCGCGCGATGTATACTGGTTAGTGTGATTGAGGTTATCGAGAAATACAACAAAATAATTTTTGACATACATTAATTTTTAATCTAAAATACAAAATAATATTTTTGAAAACAAGTGACAAACATCTCTTAAGTGGTGTTATGTCTTTGACAAGATTAAAGTGTCAACTATGCTTTAAACTTGTTTGATTATCGAAAGCAAGGGGGGGAAAGGAATTCTTTCAAAAGTAGTAAAAAGCTGAGCTAGATGCTGAAAAAGTTGACCTCAAAAAAGAGTTTTTGAGGGGGAAATCTTCCTGATCTTGATTTAAATATGTCTATGAATTCTGTAATACTGCTGTAATTCAATTCTGAAAGGTGTTTCTCGTGTTATCACCATATACGATCTCACACGACTATGAAGCTACAGCCTACAGTAGAAAAGTCGGCACTATGAGATGATTTATTACTGTTTGATAATCAGTAATTGTTTTTGAAATTATTTTTTGTTTAAAAATAATATTTTTATTTTTTAAAAATATTTTTAATAGAAAAATACAAAAATAATCTAAGAATATCAATTATTTTTAATTTAGAATTATAATGGGTTGTAATTCAAAAGGCAATCCTGTACGCCTCTTCAGTTTTATGTTCATGCTAGAGAGGTTTGCGTGCTATCTACATGACTCGTTTCAGTAGTGTATACGCACAGATGGATAGCTTTTGATGTGTAGTAGCACCAAACATGTGAAGAATTTTCAAATCAAGCTCCTGAAAACACCCTTTTTGATGGGACTTCTCTCGATTAGAATTTCTTGCGAGTTAATGTTAAACAACCATGTTATAAATGATCTGGCGTCAATAATAGGTGTGTGAAATGTTATATCAATCCTTCGGTGAGGTATTATTTGACATTGTGATCGGAAAGTGTTTATGAAAAAAATTAAAAAATTTTTATTTTTATTTTTATTTTAAATTAAAAAAATAGTGTTTTTAAATCATTTTGATGTTCTGATGTCAAAAATAATTTTTAAAAATAAAAAAAAAATATCATTTTGATGCATTTCTAAACAATAAACATTTTTAAAAGCTACACAATCATATCGAAGCATCAAGATATGGGATATATGAAAACATGGATGAAATGAAGCTCGTGAGGTTTCGATGATGAGGATATGGCCTAACCAAATGAAGGTCCATCTCCATCCCGACTAGCTAGGTGGCCAGGATAGACGTGGGAAGAAGCCTCCTCCAAGAGGGAGACCACTAACTATTAGCTGGGGTGGGGAGGGGAATTATTACATGATTTCTGGAGACTTTACTTGTACCTAATTTTTATTTTACATGTATAAAGTTATATATCCTATGTAGCAAAGTCATTATTTAACATGTTCATGGCATCTATCAATATTTTGCTTGGATTGGGACATAAATGTTTCATGCATTTAAAAATTGGGATATATATAATATATTCTTATTTCAATTTGATTTCTTTTCAATTTCTTGCTCTCTGTTTTTCATTCGTATCGAAACAATACCTTGGATGGTTAGGAATTCTGGTTTTGGACAGCATAGATGCCTGTACATGGGGCATGGGCATGATATGTGCGACACCTATATAGATGCTTAGCCAGTGTTAATTAGGAGAAGCCACGCTACAAAATTGAGGTGCAAATAAGTCAAAAAGTAGCTTAAGATTGGATCTACGCAATGGGGCTACCTCTAACCAGAACCCCTTTTCTTTCTTTCCCTTTCCCTTTCCCTTTATAATATATAGTTTAGGAATTGAACTTAGCCCAAATAAACATGATGTGTGGACTTTGGAATACGATTCTATTATTCTGCAAATATGAAAGTTTTGTCTTCTTCCAGTATTGGGCACTTGAATATATGCTTTTTCAGATGAGGGAATGGTTTCAAGTGAGGAGGTAATGGAGGGAGCCAGCCAGCCTTTTGATGAAGATGTCAAAAGTTGTACATCTTTTTGAGCTTGGCTCAAAAATGGAGGGCACCACCATTTTTTATATTTCTGTACAGAGAAAGAATGATGCCCTCGCCAGTTTGTGAAACTGTTCCACCATAAACACCAGCCTGTGGGCTGAGAGATAGTCATCATTGCTAAAGAGCAAAGGCTATAGTTATACTCACTGGCATGGACCATCCCCACTACTCTCTCTCTCTCTCTCTCTCCCCCCGTCTATCAGCGGTGCCTGGCCGTGGCTGGCCCTTTATACTCGCAAAATCCCATGGCTAATCATTTGAGATTTATTTTCATCGAGAAAGGTTTGGATATATTAAAACACAGATAAATGGTGGGAAAAGAAGACAAAAGTATCTAGCCAGAATCCTATATGTTGGTTATCCATAATTCATATGAATGCGTCTCCTCTTTAGCAAAAAGATTCACAGGTTTTTGAAACCACACCACTACTCCCTTTCTCATGATTCAAAATTTAAACACCAAAGGTGAAAGTGGTAGATATTGTATAATTGAAGTGAAAAAGATCATGATCTATCAATCAATGTGATGAGAGAAAAGATTATCTACTTTTTAGAATTATATATCCATTTCATGCAAAAGATATTGCCCGCTTTTGATCATCATAGCTGTTGCAGAGGAGTGCCTGCTTTGCTATGTCAACCTTTTCTCTTATTTTGAGAAACTCCACGCTGTTCATCAGTACTCTCCGCTGTGCTTCTTCTCAATAGCAAAACGTTCGGCGGGAAATAAGATTTTTTGTCACGCACAAAAGCTACATCTACATATTTATTTATTATATATATATATATATAATTTGAATGCAGGGCAAAAAAGAAGAAGGTTGGATACGCTAATGAGTACCCTTAAATGATGAGGACAATGGTGACTGAATGAGGAAAACTTACATGCTCAAATCTTCAAGGAATGGTAGGCCTCACCATTGCTGGAGTTTCAGGAAGATGATGGTATTAGCTATGTAAGCAAGACGTGTGTGGTTTTGGCATGGCTGCTATGCGTTGCGTTTAATTAGAGGGAATTCAAGTAATTTTTATTTTTTATTTTTAATATCAACATATCAAAACGAAGACTATAATAAAATTAATTGGGTTTGCCATTGATTTGATGCTTGATGTTCTCATGGATTTTGACATTCTACAGAGCATCTAATCACTGGATTATCCAAAACATAACCGGAGCAGTTTATCTGAGAAAACACAAATCAGTGATTAAAAAATCGCAGGGTGGAGGTAGAAAGCTCATCAAGAAACCTAAAGAAACCCTATCCCTTTGTTAATCTCTCCGAAGTAACCTGAAAGCTGTAAGGCACCTAAGAAAAATATGTGACAAATGACAAGTCCCGTACCACACGTGTTTTAAAAGCGAAGCTCCAGCTAATTTGAGCTAAATAATATTCTTGTCCACACATGCATTGTCTGCGATCCTCACATTATTATTTGATTTCTCATAGCTCATAGCGCACCACCATTTTTAAATGCAAGCTTTTGTGAGGTTTAATAATCAAATCACTTGGCTCGTTCCGAGGGGGGAATTTTTATTTAAAAGCAATCTAGATCGGTGGGAAAGCGAGGTTTAATTATTTAATTTTTTATTGATTAATATCTTTTTTTAAGGCTTTATTTCTTCACATAGGGCAAAAAAAATATCTCCACGCATTTTATTGCTGTGCTAAAAAGCCAAAGCCAGCATGAAAAGGCACTTTTGTCCACCACGCACAGTCGGTCTCGACTTAAATATCCTATAATGTATATCATATATTCAAATTACCATGCAAAAATGAAGTGACATGCAGCTAGAATTGTAAACCCGGAACTTTTGTTAATTCTTATATGTTGGAAATAAATATAGAGGTGGTTTTTTATTTTTTTTATTTGTTTATCTCACCATAAGAGAATTTAGAGGAACACGTAAATGTAAAAATAATTGATTGTATTTGTTTGTTCTTATATGAAATCAAAATGAGATATGCTAAAGCTCCTGGAAATTTTTTCTACTATCACTTCCAAGAAACTTTCGTTAAATCGGTTTTTTTTTCCAAGAAGAATAATTAATTACAAGAGTATTTCCCACCGCAATTCATCCTAAATACTACACCTCACAAATAAATCAAATTATTCGATAAACTCATATGATTTAAATTAATATTTAATCATCATTATTAAACGGGTAAAATAAGATGCATTAAAAATTATGATTTAATAGATAATCTAGTGATAAGAATTTAAGGTTAAGAGATTTGTTTTCTCTATAATCTCAATTTTAAACCTTGTGGTTGCTAATACTAATACAATAATCAATGAAAATTTATATACTTAGAATTAGGCAAATTATTTGCAAGATGAATCATACACGAACATTAATCAAAACAGAAAAGTTGCATTAAAAACATAGGCTACTATATTGGTCCATTATAGATCCTACCCTGATGAGTGTGAGTGTACATGTAAAAAATAAAAAATAATATAGTGGGTGGGGTGGGGGGGTTAAATAAAGAAACGAGCAGAGCCAGAAGAAGAGATTTTATTTATCTTAGACAAGATTGCGGCGGCTAACGTTTCCCAAATCTCGCCACCAATCACTCCCTCTACATTAAACAAATTAACTTATCATCCACAAAATGGTAGAGAGAGAATACATCAAAGATCGATGGCACAACCTCCACTATCATTCTGGATGGAAGGAAACCAGACAAGACACCAATCCCATGTGTTATGTTTTTCTTTTTATCAATCTCCTGGCACTTAACGAGTGTAAGGGATGGGAACACGACATCTAGCTCAGCCAAGACTCTTCATTCTTTCAAATTAGGCGACAGAATAAATCTCAAATTTGACTTCCTTTAGAGAGAAACATATAATCACATTTCAAATACTAAGAGAAAAATCGAGCTTCATAAAGTAAACGAAAGCATTTTGCCATCAAAGACTAAGGGAACTAAAGTGCCAAGATCGTTTGTATAGGGATGTACAAGGATCAGAGATTAATACATGGAAAAAAGTCAAAAGAAAAGAAAAACATTAAAGGCTATTATTTACATATAACCAGGAGAGATTACAAAGGAAATAATCTTTCTGTAAAAAGAAAAAAGTGTCCTAATTAGGTTAACCAAAAGTCATGGTTCGAATCGAGAGAGACAAAAAATTATTCTTTTTCTTTCATGCATCAACATAGATACACACCGGCATTTTAGCTTTATCCTCTTCATCTTCATTCTCTCTCTCTCTCTCTCTGATTATGATCTCGTAATCATTTACTACTTCTTAATGGTGATCATTATATTCTATTAATAAGATACTTAGATTCCTAATCAGAAGAACAAATCCATGATTCCATCATACCTTCACTTCGTGTAGCCACATTCTCTTGCCCCTTATTATCACCACGAAAATCTGACGATGAAGAAGCCAGGAAGTTAACTTTCCCATTTGTAACACGCTGGGTTGAGTTATTGTAATTGCCATTAATGGACCTTAGAAGACCTTGTTGTTGATGGTGGTGGTGGTGGCCACCGTCATTTGAACCAACCCCATCTCCCCAGCCTGCAAGGCTGTTGTTGTGATCATTTCTCATTAATGTCGCATCTGCTGATGGCGTCGATGATGACGAAACTATATTTTGAAGCCCTGTAAGGTTTGTGCTAACATGGCCATGGCTCATCCCGAACTCTTCTAAAACACCCATTTTGAGATGTGAATCATTTGATGGGATTTCTAAAGAAGACCCTTGTGCTTTTGTGGTGTCAAGGATATTGGGTGAATTTGGAAGTGGATATTTATGAGGGGCTTGAAGAAGAGGGTGGAAGTTGAGAATTGGGTTTTGGACGTTCATGTTGAGTAAGTTATGTGGGTGTTTCAAAAGGCCTAAATCAGAAGGCAGTTGGTAGTTAATGGAAGTTGAGGAGATATTAGTAGTAGTACCATTAGTACAAGCACCGGAATTATTGATGTTAGCTGTAGTAGCGGAGGCTATAGCATCAACCATAGAGGAGGAAGAGCCTGAAGAGACAAATGGTGGTGCTGGTGGCGGAGGTGGTTGGAATCTTTGAGCAAAAGGTCTTAGGAGGTAAGGAGGCGGTGAAGGGTCCAAATGGTGAGAGACGGCTGATCTGAAAGTGGAGGCTGCAGTTCCAAATAGATCAAGCCTGCTTCTTGGGAAAGGTGAGGATGTGAAGGGTGGCGCAGGGATCCCTGTAAACTCCTGAACCATGGCTCTGAAATTGGTGGTGTCTGTGGTCAAGACAGTAGTTGGTGCCCGCCTGGAAGCTCTTGATCTTTTCTTCGGGTTTCTAACCCCTGCAGCGTTACTGACTTGATCATTTGTCCCCGAAACTGGACCTCTTGTAGCACTTTCTTGTCCATGTGGTGGTACAGATTGAAAAGTGGTTCTAGCTTGAGCTTGGTTGGTAAACAACTGTTGGGTTGGTGAAGAAGACGTGATGAAGCCACCGAGATCAGTGCAGTTGGGTTCAGATCTTAAGCTCTTAGACCAGACCATGTCAAGATTGAGGAGTGAATTCGGGTTCGTGAAAGGAGGTTGTGGTGATCTTGATGATAAAGGATCAAAATAGCTCGATAAAGGGTCAAACAACATCGTTGACGATGAAGAAGGGTGGTGGGTTTGGTGGTGGTGGTGCTGTTCTGGTTGTGGTGGTGGGTTATTAGACATGGGACCAACATGACTTAATGGGTTGTTATTGTTGTTCAAGAAAGCAGAGATTGACTCAGCGCGTGAGTCATACTCTTCATCTCCACCACTGGAGGATTGCATACTTCCACTATTGCCAGAATCCATATATTTTTCTTCAAGAAAAGGAGAGAGAAACCAAAAGGGAAAGACGTAGAAGAGAGACAGAGATATGGAGAGAGAGATGTATCTATATATGCAGCGAGATTTTTTCGTGCTTACTTATTGACTCGCCCACACAGACTCGATCAGGCTCATTTAAGAAGGGGGGGAGAAGCTACAAAACAAAGCATGTGGTAATATAAAGAAAGAAAGAGAAAGATCTTCTGGAAGATGAGAGCTATCTCAGATAAAGCACCCCAACTTGTCTTTAAGGTTCTGATCCACGAAGAAGACAGCGTTTGGCTTGCTTTTACTTTGTCTTTGGACAAGAGGGTATATTATGATTACGGTGTACAGAATGGAATAAACAGCTCAGTATCATGAAATTGATAGTTCCCTCAGTGAAGCAAGATATGGAGAAAAATGGCACTGGGGTGAATTAGGGTTTTCTACCAGAGAGAGAGAGAGAAAGATGGGGTGTCTCTCCGGCCTTTTCTTCTCTCAAACAAACGCTGTTTCTGCTCGCAGTTTCTCTCAAAAGATCAGGGTGGGGGTAGAGAGAGGGGGAGGGAGGGAGGGGGGGTGATGGGAGGCAGGGCAACTGGTCAAAGTATGCGAGAGGTGTGGTTTTGATTCACGGTGTGAAAAGAAGAAAAGGATGAGAGGCGAAGGAGAGCGGTTAAAATATACTACCTCCACAGTAATCGTACGAGATCCATAGAAAGTATTGAAAATGTCTCCATGCACTTATTAAAATTATTTATGAGTATAGAATAATGATATGGGCAAGCAACCAAATTAGGAAAAATGGTAGTTGAATGGTATAAAAAGAGGTATAACAACCATCACCAATATTGACCACCATTACTTTCATATATATATATATATATATATATATATATATATTGATGAAGTGTAGCTAGTGATGAAATCTGGAAATCTAACATTATCTTGATTTTGGCTCGTGTTTTCGAGGAAGGTTAGGTTTAGAGATGGACAATTTTGATGCTGTATATGTATATAAAAAAGAAGAGGAAGAAGAAAACAATAGGCTAGTTAATCATAATCGTAGCCACAGCCTTTGACCAAGTCAGGAAATATCAGGAAAAGAAAGAAATTTATATTATCTGTGGTATAATTGAGGAACCTGAGAGAATCTTTCACAGTTTTTCCTCTGCTGAGACGTATAGGAGCAAAGATAATCATCATTTTTTCTATCTTTTTTTTAACACCTTTAATTGGTTATTTTAATTTTCTCGTATTAATAATCACAGCTCCTAATATGTAAATGATTATCAGAAAACAGTCCAATCTATGGATAGATGGACGGACGGACGGATCTGCTCAACAACACCCTGAAAAGAAGCTACATAATTAATGTTTTTATCATCTCCTCCTCTTTGTTTCCTTTCAAATATCTAATCATATTGTATATTATTTATGTAGCTTATTATTAAATTACTCAACTGGGGACGTCTTCATCATGGTACGTGGTTTGATATGATATATCTCTTGTCAATGATCTGTTTCTGCCGCTACATTAACCAAACCCTAATCCTGAATCGTCATCACGTATTTCAAATCTATACGCTGAAGCAGCTTCTACCGCCCGACAGCTCGCGATGCTTTATTTATTTATTTATTTATTTATTCCCAACTATAGAATAGAATAGAATAGCTACCGGTTATATGGGATATCTTTTTTACAGTTCCTGACAGGTAACAACTTACCGCCTATCCTTTATTCTGTGAAATAAATTGGATTTCACTGCACTCTCAAAAAAAAAAATGATCTGGTTGAGGGAGAAATCAAAATTATTTTGTGAAAAGGGCCAAATCTAATAAAAATAACTTCACTTTTGCTTGCAAGAACCATCATTTATTGCAGTTCGGGCGTTCAGAGCTGTCTAGAAACAAATAATAGTTATTCCACATCAAATATAAATTAAACTAGCTAATGCCCCCGCGTCTCGTCATGGACGGTACTATATTTTTTTCAACACAAAAAATATTAACTGTTTTTTTTATAATATATTTTTGGTCAAAATAATAAATTTATGCAGAATTCCTGTGAAGTGCAAGTTTTCTATAAAATATATGAATTTTAAATCTATATAAATTTATTTGTTTAATAGGTTTCAACGAAATAACCAACATAAAATTATCGTCATCATTAAAAAAAATTAATCATATTTTAAAGTAAAATAGAAATCTATCAAGAGTGGGACTTGAACCCCCAACCTTTCGAACAGAATTTTTGTCTCCTGCCTCATAAACCCGCTCGACCACCTCAATATTCATTCATTTTTCTTGAAAATATATATTAAATCTAATTTTAATGTGGATTCGCTATAAAGAAATGTGTTGAGAGTGAGATTTGAACCCATGCCCTCAGAGGGGACCTTAATTTGACGCTCTTTAAACTATCTCGGCTACTTCAACAACCATTTGTCTTTCATGAAAATATATATTAATAGTAAGTGTTATTGTGGATTAGCACAGTAAAACCAGGACACGTTTTATTGTATATTTAATAATATATATCCTTTTATCATGGCGCAGGAAAAACACTGTAGATTGCTACAGTGTTTTTTAGGACCAGAAAATAAAAAAATAAAAAATAAAATACAATATAACGGACATAAATTAAAATTTAAGAACGATAAGTACAAAAAATAAAATGAAAAATAAATAAAAATAAAATCTAAAAGCACAAATACATAAAATATGGATCATTTTTGTCAAAAAAATATCTATATATATATATATATATTATGGGAAAAACATTGTAGATTAATACAGTGTTTACCCACACCTTTTTATATATATAGTAATAATAGTAATGTTTTTCATGTACAAGAACTCAAAACCAAGCTCGATCGAAAATAATTGAATGATTGGTAGTTAAACCTACCGCCACTTCAGAAGATGTTTATTATAAACACAAATCCTTTATTTGTTTTGTTTACAAAAATAAAAGGAAAATCACAACTAGAATATTGATGTTTACTTTAATCACTGATTCTGTCGGAAAATAATTGACTGATACAATCACGATCGAACATATCATCGGAAAATATATCGGTGGTGGTGGTTTATATCATATCAACCATTCCTCTACTAATATAACCATTAAGGGGTTTACAGTAGAAAATAGAGGGAAAACAATGTACCAACCAAGTTCTGAACTCGGTTTCAATTGGTATACTGTTTTTTTTCAAAATATTTTAGTTTTGAAGTATTTTGATATTCTGTTTCAGAGTTGTGTTATATATATATAACAATCAAAATCTTAATTCATATGAAAAGATAAATTTATTTAAAATTATACAATTTAAATTTTAAATATAAGTAAAGATATGAGAGTTTGATTAATATAATTCGATCGATTTGATGAATTGCACTCTCAAATTCACTACGAGATGGTTTCAAAATAAATTTTATGTTCGTATAAACCTAGAAATCATAAATTCAAGTGTCATCAACTTCATCCAAAACTCCAATTTTAACAAATAATCTCTCAAATTGAAGACTCGTAATATACTATAACTAGGTAACAAGTTCAGACCATAACACTCCTTGGAAGACCAAATTCTAGAGTTACCAATTCATCATATACTTTTTTCCAACTCCATAACTTCAGTGCTACTTCAAATGGCTTCCTATCAATTTTAGACTTCGTTAGTATAATACCTTATTTGACACTATATTTTAAAAGTAGTTTTGAAAAAAATGATTTTTTTTATTTTTATATTATATTTAAATTAATGTTTTTTGGTATTTTTAAATCATTTTCATGTGCTGATATCAAAAATAATTTTAAATAAATATTTTTTTTATCATTTTAATGCATTTTTAAACGAAAAGCACTTTCAAAAGTAACTACAACTAAATTTCAAACATTAAGGGTGTTTGTGGTATTGCTTTTGCTTTTGTGATTGAGGTTTTAAAAAAGTAATTTCATGAAAAGCACTTTGGCTGTGATTCAAAATAATTTTTAAAATGTTTGGTTAAAACTATAGTTGAGTTTGAGGTTAATGAAAAGCAGTTTCAAATGTTTGATTACCAAATTTTTCATATTGCTTTCAACTTGTAAAATTACTTTAAAGTGTGTGTGTGTGTGTGTGTTGTTTTTTAAATATTTAATAACCATAATATTAAAATGTAATTAATAATTCAAGTAAATTAGACACTTGTTTTTATTCTCTCATCGAACTAGTTATAATTTTGTCACGAACTAAATCCACATGTGAAGGCCTCTGCGATCCCAGAACAATATATGATAAAATATCATCTGAAACAAAATTATGATTGCGAGGCAAAAATTATATTGTGATCTCCTTCTAATATATTTATTTATTAGAAGGAGATCACAATATAATTATTTATATTTTAATTAATTTTAAGATTATTTTAATATTAAAAATATATTTTTTATATTAATATATATTATGTAAAATTTATTTATATTTTAGTTAAATTTAAGATTATTTTAATATTAAAAATATATTTTTATATTAATAAACATGTATTATGTAAAATTATTTATATTTTAATATTAAAAATATATTTTTTATATTAATAAATATATATATATATATAATAAATAAAAATAAAGAAAGCGAGCATCCCATCGATTGCTATCGATTATTTAACAACAAGGGCCATATTGAATTGTACGAGAATGCAAATTGACTTTTCTTGTTTTAGTCAAAATAATTTATATATAGAAAAAAATACATTGAAAAAAAACTAAAAAAATTTATATTTTTAAAAATATTTATAGAAGATAAGATTGGCATAAAACAAGTTGAAAAATCTAGGTGATATTGGGAGGCATTTTCACGAATATGTATACCACGGTGCACATGTCACTCTCAAATCACTTACCTAATTATGTCTAATACAAGTAACGTCCACTTACAAAACTAATTATGAGGTATTTCCCATTGTATTTCAAAAATATTTTGAAAGAATTTATTTTTTTATTTTTTATTTTTTATTTTAAATTAGAATTTTTGAATTTTTTAAATCATTTTGTTATACTGATATAAAAAAAATATTTTAATATA
This sequence comes from Salix exigua, assembly GCA_032356905.1. Taxonomy (NCBI): domain Eukaryota; kingdom Viridiplantae; phylum Streptophyta; class Magnoliopsida; order Malpighiales; family Salicaceae; genus Salix; species Salix exigua. Next base: position 15,597,004 of record CM063594.1, on the reverse strand, counting down.
TTTCTAAAAAAATCATTTTCAAAAATAATATAAACGAAAGTCACTCAGTTTTAACTGTTTGCTCTTAGCCAACTTAAAATATATATATGTGTGTGTTATTTATCAGAATGTGGATTGATGACCCATCATTTTCATTCTACCTGTGGCTTAGCACGGATAAGATTTATTTTTTCTTTGATGGATCAATCGTGTGTCAATAATTTCTGGCTCATAATTAAATTAAAAGAGAACCTTTGTAAAAAAAAAAAAGAGCCTAAATAAGAGTAATTCCAAGAGGGTCCCTTACAAAACTCAAATTTTTAGGGTGCCAGTTTTTCTGCACTTTTGCTGCCATATGTGGTACAACCTGCTGCAGCCTATCCATCACATCCTGCCAGTTGCTGGAACTATTACAAAATTTGGAGCCTGTTTGGAAACGCATTTTAAACGCTGTTTTTTTTTTTAAAAAAAAAATTTAAATGAATATATTTTGATGTTTTAGATCATTTTGATGTACTGATGTTAAAAGTAATTTTAAAAAAATAAAAAATATTATTTTGATATATTTCAGTACAAAAAACATTTTAAAAAGCTACCTCAATAGCTCTTTTATATTCTATTAATCCGTGTCTCGCTGAGGATTTGATTAATTTCTTTAAAATGTAAGAATATATTAAAATATAGAAGAGTTATAACCTCTATCATGATTATAAATTTTAATATGAACAAAATCAAAAAGAAAAACAGATATAGTATGGGTAAACACCTAAATTTTTTTAATTGAATTACTTGAGCAAGCAAATCAAACTGTTAACGAGTTATAAACTCTATCATGATTATATTTTTTTTTTTGAAATTGTCTTTTATTTGACTATATAATTATAAAAATAAACAATTGAGAAATCAAACATTAGATTATTATCAAGATTTTCTTAGACCACGATAATCTTATAAAAAAACAAAACCAAATCAATTGTGAAACTAAATTCTCAATTAACCTTATATTTAAGGATAAAAAATAATTTAAAAAAGGTGAAATTTGTCGGGCCTACGAATCAAGTCAAACCACCAAACCTATAAACAAGCTCATAGATTTTATAATGTTTACTGACATGAATTTCATCTGAAAATACTGTGTTTAGCTATATGAAAAGAAATAGATGATAAAAAAACTCAACTTTAATTAAAAAAAAACATCATATCGAACTCGTAAACTAGGATAATCGGGTTACTCTAGCAAACATGCAAATTACGTTAACCTTATAGGAAAAAATATATATAAAGTAAAGCTCTCAGCTAACCCAGTACTAAGATGTGAAATCAACGAGAAAAAAAGATTTGAAAAAAATCATATAAAAAATTACAAAAGAAAAGAAAGCAAAACATTATGGATTACATATTGCAATGAGCGTGGGTGAACAATAGTTTCCCTACAACTTGTAATTATTGTTATTTTACAAAGTTTAATAATATGTTTTTTTCTCTAAAACTAATTGTCTTTTTAAAAAAGACACCCCCACCAACCCATAAACTAGGGCAACCTCCGTACATATAAAAACAGTTCAAGATTTTTTTAGTTGATACTTTGTTTTGAACTTTACCGATAGTTTTTTTTATCTTTTTATTCATAAATAAACACCAACATAAATATTCCTTAGGTATGTTCCGATAGAACTATAATGGGAAAAGAATGCATAAAAAAATACAAATTAGATAACATTTGACTTTTTCAAACACTATTACCAATTGAAACTGTTCGTTGATAAATGTCGATAATAAATACAGCGAGAGAATTATGGTGGGATAAAAAAAACCCTCTAAGCTATAATGATGTAACATTGTTATCGATAAAATTATCGACAACTTGATTGACTAATATATTATGTTGGTAAATCTATTAGTAATTTTTTAATATATGATCTTAACTTCGACTCTTTTATCCCTTTCATCTTTTTCTCTTTTTATTCCAATGAAACTAACAATCACCCCTTTCCCTCTAATTTCCGTACAATTCAATCTTTTACAATAAATTTGTCAATCATAACATTTGGTTATGGGCATTTGTGTTATGATTTTATTTTTTTAGAATTCTCCACTTTAAATAAATAAATCTATCATTTTTTAAATTTAATTTAATATGTTAATTATTTTTGCATATTTATCAAGGATATTGATTTTGTTTATATGTTTACTTGTTATATAGTTTTTCCTTATAAAATTTGTTATGTGGATTTTTGATCTGTACATGTTAGGGTTTGTTTTGGAGTTTGTAAAATTATATTTGTTTAGTTAATGTATTTTATTAATACATGATTATTGTATATAGTATTAATATAAGTAATGGAGGATCGTTCATGGATGTATACATAATCATCCCAAGAATTGCGTAAAATGAATTATTACAATGAAGTTTAGGATTTTATTAATTATGTAGTATTTAATCCGAAAAACATTAGTGGAGACAATATTAGATGTCTATGTAGAAGGTGCAAAAACAAAAAAATTATTGATTCAGAAATTTTCAAGATAGATCTTCTACAAAAATATTCATGGAGGAATATGCACATGGAGAAGAATTTGATCCTCATGAGACTATGATATAAAAGATGGTTAAGTTAACCTTTAATTTCAGCAACGTGCACGGAGTTTTAGAAGCCAACATTAATCCTTATAAGAATATGGTTATAGGGACAATGAAAATAAACTAGAGTGGTGTAGGTGAACATCCATTCATAGATAAAAAAAAAAAAACTAATTTGGACAAGTTTTCTGATTTTTTAAAAGATTGCGACGAGTCAGTTGTTAGAGGCAAGACAGTTGAACCCGATATAAATCGAGTTTACAAACTCTAACATTATGGCCAAGAATTTATGAATAACTTACGGTGTTTCAATTGTTGGAACCTTGTCAAATCTATTCATTTATGAATTTATTCATCTTGTTTTATTTCAGTAAATGATTTTTTTTTATTTTTTTAATCACAATTTCTTTTAATTTTTTAGTAAGTATTGCATTTTTTTTTGGCTTTAAACACAAAAAAAAACTTGTAGGGAAGTATTGGATATATTATGACCTGGTCATAATTGATTCCTTAGCCAAGAGAATGAATAATCTTGTGGAATGTGAATGGACGTGGATCGAGGAGCATATAATAACAAAAAGTAAGGTACATGAAGAACTATTATAATAGAGGAGTTGGGGGAAAGATTGAGTTTTTTATTTGTAGTATTTTATAATAGAAAAGATAAATAATTGAGATAGAGAGGACGAGAAAGAATATAAGATACAGAAAAGTTTTGTTTAATAGTAATATATATAATAAAGATAATGTTTTTGTATTTTATTTGGTTGATTAAGATAAGATAAAATATAAAAACTATTTTTTGTCTCCTTAATTAGTACTATCATCAAACTTTGCCATTAATTATTAATTTATTAAATTTTTTATTTTTAATATAAATTTAAACGAAATATTATTTATCTAATAAATTGTAATTTAATCCGGTTAATCCATTTTTTTATTGATATAAATGAAAGAAGAAAATATAATCTACTTTAGTTGGTTAATATTCTTCGATTTTTATTTGATAAAATGAGAGAGATAATTTTAAATGGATTGATATTTGTTTTACCCTTCTACAACATTTCCATCCTTGAGTAAATTATAAGGATTGGATGTGTTGTCTCCGTAATATTCAATGGCAAATGGATTATGAAGAACGACAAGATTTTTTTTTATTTTTTATCATTTCATGCTTGTTTGAGAGTGTAGAGGAGATTTTTTTAAAAGTGTTTTTCAATTAGAAATATATCAAAATAATTTATTTTTTTAAAATATTTTTGATATCAACATATGAAAATAATTTAAAATTAAAAAAAAACTATTTTTTTCCTTCTCAAAAACATTTTTAAAAAACAATGCCAAACATAACTGCTGATGATTGCATGTAGAAAGTCTCTTTTCCAAAGAAATAAAAAGGAAAGAAGGTAACTTCACACTATTATTTTAATGAAACCCATATATAAAAATCTCCTTCTCTTGTGAGCCTACTTGAAAAAATCAAATGTCAAATTCTCCATATAAATCCACATAAACACAGTACCATTAAAATTAATTATGGAAATATATTACATATTATTATTTTGTTTAAATACATTAAACTCATTATTTTTATAAAAAAAAATGATAAAACTTGGTGTCGATATATTCTTTATAATAAGAAGATTTTGATGTTTAAGTTTTTTTATAAGGTCCTAATATGCTAGGTCACCCAAGCTTGCATGCTTCATTTGACATGTTTTTTTTGTTTTTTTTCTTAAATCTCTACCATTGGGTTTTTGACGGATTTTTTATTGTGTTTTTTTAAAACAATTATTTGTTAATATTAAGTTGGTTTTGAGTTGATCTTTATTTTTTCTATTATATAACTAAAATAAAAAATATATATTATTGAATTAATTTGAATTTACAACCCAAGTCATGGTTTTGAAAAAATTAACGCAGGTTGTCCGTAATGAATCCTAGGGGTGTTTATGAATATATTTAGGTAGGGTTTGAATCTATCATTATAACCAAACCAACTTTTAATGTTTTATAAATTGTAAACCCAATCTATTCATTTTATTTGAACTTGAGTGGATTGAATATATCAGGTTGAGCTTTATTGTTTTATTGTTGTAAATATTACAGATATTCACGAGTTAAACATATAAATTCTCCTATTCTTCAACCATCCTTAAAAAAGTAAGTGAGAGTGCTACAATTAAAATAAAAAAATCAAGCAAAAATCATATCATACTCCAACAAGAAACAACACAGTCAATTGAAAACTTTTAAATTTTGAAATGTATATGCACCATCACCAGGGGAGAATATGTTGAATAGCAGGTTTTGGACTTCAAATGCAACCTAAAACCGGCATCCAGGTTTTATTTTTCATTTTTTCACTATGCACCTAGACACATATAATTGTGATTGTAAAATTACGATTTTACTTCTAGGTTTGAAAAATTTAACTCTCAGGATCAGGGTCATTTTCGACATTTCAAGGGGACATGAATGATATTTCTAAATTCTTTGAGAAATAAAAATACTATTTTTACCCTTGGATGCTGACAAAATGGCACGGAATAGTGGGGGTGTTTTTCATTTTTTCCCCGTATTCCTGCACAATACAAATACTGAAGTAGCCCCCGATAACAACAATAAAGAAGCCCTGGAGCTGGGGGGTATTACGGTATTTTCATCACCAGTTTCTTTGTGGATATCGCTAGTTAAAGGGTGTATAGGTAATGTATCATTTTTCATTATTTCTTTTCGATAAAACTGCAGGCACGATGTACGGATTCACCCACAGAATTTCACAAGCATGTACGCATGCGCCCACAGAATTTCACAAGCACGCGCCTTTAAGGCAGCGCATGCTGTCTTTCGGCGGTTGAAACAGATTGTTTGTTGTGTCATCTGGTGCACCGACATGTCCTTTGTCGCCCGGTGCGACGCGTGCGATGAATCGTTGGTGGATGGTTTTTGTTTTTTTCTCCCAGTGATCGATGAATCGTTGGTGGATGATTTTTGTTTTTTTCTTTCTTTTCTCTCTCATACCGTTAATAAATACTGTTGAGTCCTTACTGTTTGATTTTGGTCCCTACTCTTTTGATTTCGTTTATATTCCTGATTTCTTCAATGAAAATTTTGATTTTTTTGCAATTGTTCCCTTCGATTGAAATTGATTATATATGGACTTTTTTAATTCACTCCTTATTCTTTTGATTTTTGGTTTGCTTGTGGTCCCTTTAATTTTTTCGGTATGCAAGTTTTGATTTATTTTAATTGTGTCCTCCAATTAATATTTATCATATATGTTGCGTTTGACCACTTCCCCTCGTAAAGGGGTGCTAGTGGAGGAGGAGGGGTATATCGCCACACGCTTCCAAACAGTTGAATTGGATGGTGAGCAACTGGCTTAGGCTATGTTTGGCAATCATTTAAAAAAATATTTTTCAAAACATTTGAATTTGTTTTTTATTTTATTATAGGGATATATTAAAATAATATATACTTTTTTATTTTCTTAAAAATACTCTTGACATAAACATATATATATATATATAATTTAAAATAAATAATAATAATAAATTCATGTAAGAAAAAAGTGATTTTAAAAAACAGCTCCTTCATTGTCGGCTCGTGGGTACTAAGATATATGTGTTTGATTAATTTCATTTATAGCACTCTAAAATATATTCATAATATAATTACGATAGAATACCTTACTATATATAATTATATACAAGTAGCCCCTGAAAACAACAATAAAGAAGCCCTAGAACCGGGGGGTATTATGGTATTTTTATCACCGCTTTTTTTTGTGGTTATCGCTAGTTACAAGGGTGTATAGGTAATGTACCATTTTTCATTATTTCTTTTCTGTAAAATTGCAGGCACGATGTATGGATATGCCCACAGAATTTCACAAGCACGCGTCTTTAAGGCAGCGCATGCTATGTCTTTCGGCGGTTGAAACAGATTGTTCGCTGTGTCATCCGGTGCGCCGACATGTCCTCTCGTCGCTCGGTGCGACGCAGCGTCTGGCATCTAGTGATTGATGAATCGTCGGTGGATGGTTTTTTGTGTTTTCTCCCTTTTCTCTCGTCACCGTTAATAAATACTCGTTGAGTCCTTACTTGTTTGATTTTGGTCTCTATTCGTTTGATTTCGATTTTATTCCAGATTTCTTCAATGGAAGTTCTGATATTTTGCAATTGTGTCATTCAATTGAAATTGATTATATATAATGGTTTTCAATTCAGTCCTAATTTTTTTGATTTTTGGTTTCTGTAATTTTTTCGTATACAGGTTTTGATTTGTTTTAATTGTTTCCTCCAATTAAAGTTGGTCATATATGCTACTTATCATTTCGATCCTTATTCTTTTAATTTCTCAAGAAAATTCCAGTGCATTGTTTTTAAATGTCTATATTTGTTTTAGTCTTAAGTTTTTTATTTGTTTTAATTTCATCCTTGGATTGAAACTAATTAGTAATTATATATATATATATATATATATATAATTTATTTCGGACACAAGTTTTTTATTTATATCAATTTTATCCTTCAATTGGAATTAATTATATATTTTGTTTTATTTTTTTAATTATGTCCTCCAATTGAAATTAATCATATATGCTACTTTTCATTTCGGTCCTTTTTCTGTTAATTTTTTTAATAGATTTACACTGCATTTTTTTTTTAAAATACCTTTATTTGCTTCGGTCCCAAGGTTTTTTTTGTTTCAATTTTTTCCTTCAATTGAAATTATATATATATATATATATATAAAATATTCAATATATATATATATATATTTGTCCTTATTCTTTGAATATTTTTTTTTATATATATATATATATATATATTTGTCCTTATTCTTTGAATATTTTCTTTGATATTCATTCCTTTGGTTTTTTCGGTTGTTCTTGGACAATGTTTATTTTTATCCGTATTTATACATCTGTGCTTTTAGTTTTTATTTTTATTTTTTGCTGTTTTATTTTTTATTTGAGTTTTATTTTTATTCGATGCAATCCTGAAATTTGAAACAATGAAAAGCAAGGATGGATTTTCAATAATATTTCCTTGTTTTTGTATATAGAAAATTAACTATTTATTTTTGTTATTTGATTTTGTGTTTAATTTTGGATTATAAAAGGAATTAATTCTAATACGGTGAATTCTTTAATTCAGGTATCTGAATCTTCTTGTTTTTTTTAATAGAAAACTCACACTCCATAGGAATTTTGCATATATTTATTATTTTGTCCAAATTTATATTAAAATAAAAATAATCTCACGTAATTAATATTTTTTGTGTTGAAAAAATATGGTTCCAACCACAAAAAAGCATGAGAAAGTGGCTAGTACACATATATACAAGGGACCAAGTCCATCTTGGAAACAATTCTTTTTTAATGCAATGAAACCCCACATCTGGAAAGCGCATTGTATGAACCGATGTGAATGAGTAAAACATTGGTTATCACAGACTTTTACAAGAAGTGTATGCCGTAACTCGAACTCATAACCTGCTGTGTAGATCATAAACTTTTTGTCATCACGTCACGCCCCTTAAGGATCAACCTTGGAAGCAATTCCCAAAAATTTAAAATTATAATTACAATATGAAATAATCCATAGTCAACAAGTGTGATCAATATCAAATAAAACATTAGATTGGAACTTTTATAAAATTTAGCATAAAAGTACATATATAGATTAGATCTGAACGGTTCTTAAAAGTCTCAACTTGTATCTGACCGTAATATCTATTTATTGAGTATTTTAATTTATTATTATTTATAATATTCAAGCTAATAGATTTTAAATGCTTATGTTAGGTCAGACAATACAAATATCATAGATGAACTGTTTTTTTTTTTTTAAAACACGACCAAGCGGTGACTTGAGATTTTGTTTTCTAGAGTAGATTAAGATGTGTGGTTTGAGTATTCCTGTTCTAGTTTTGTGTGTGACAAATCATTTTTAGTTTTGGATTTGTAATTTTCTTAATTCTATAATAAAATCTAATCATGCTCTTTTAAGAAAAAAGATATTGTATATGAAACAAAATGCATTGTTGGTGCAGTTGAGGCTAATAATTAATGTTTTTAATGCTACAATTTCTCCATCTTCTTTGAATTTTATATTCCAACCCTAGTTGTGCTGATAACTGTATCTGTTTGGCAGTGTAGTTGAGGTTGTTTTTTAAAATATTATTTTTTTTTATTTTTGAAATTATTTTTGACACGAACAGATCTAAAAACACCAAAAAAAATAATTTTTATTTTTTTTAAAAAAATATTAAACACCCATATGCAGTTACAGTGACGCAATACACTCTCGTTCTCTATTAGTATATAGCTAAAACAGGTGGTCAGTCCACTGTGCACGCAGACTCATGTGTACTGTGGACTGACCATTTTTCACCCTTGCTACGCGCGCGTATGTGCACCTGTTTTGGGTTTTTTTTTACACAGAGATCCTTTTTATATTTTCTATGGTGAAAATAACTAAAAATTGCTTGTGGCCGAGCGGGCACTTGCGCGTATGTGCACTTGGTTCAAACCCCTCAGCCAATAATTTGGTTTTGGTTTTTTTTTTTAAATACGTTTTGTTTTTTATTTGGGAAAGCAACTATGACAGTGAAAGTGACAGTTGCTTTCCTTTTTTTAATAATAAAAAAAGGCAAAGCAACGTTTTGGTTTTCCCTTTTATTATTAAAGACTTTTTTTTATTTGGGAAAGTGAGAGTTGCTTTCTTTTTTTTTGTTATTTTTATTATTTTTCTCTTTTTTTTCTTTTTTTATTGTTATTGTTATTATTTTTATTTTTTAAAACTATCATGTTTTTGTTTTTTTCTTCTACAATGCTGATTTTGAAAATATTTGTCTTCAAAAGTTACTTTTCCTTTTTTTATTATTCTTATTCTTATTATTTTCTAAAACTAGGGTATCAATAATAGTTTACGCGTACCATGACTAAAATTATCCTCCGTGCAATGATAATTTTAGATTTTCAAATTTTTATTTTGCTATTGTTATACTAGGGGGTGTTAAGCTATTTTATTATATTAAAAATCTCGCACAGATAAAAATTATATTTTTATTTGCATTCAGCAAATCCTATAAAAATTATTTACTCAGCCCGCAATGAAGAACATATATTTTTTGAAATTTTTATTTGATGTTTTAATATTTATTGCATATTATCGCCTAAATATATATAAAGAGAAAAAAATCACCTCGGATTTTTTGGAGGAAAAAAATTATATCAGCATTCTTAAATATATTTAATATAATAATATGATGAATAAATCTTATAAAAAAAACTTTGAATTTGAATTTAAATTTATATTTTAGACTCTTTTTTTTCCTTTTAAAAAACGGTGACCTTTTTTTCACATGTATTTTTTATTTTTTACTGTCCAAGTCAGTTGTTCTTTTTTAACCGAGTTTCTTTTTTTGTGTTTTTTTTTTAACCAGAGTATCCGTGACAACAAATTTCTAATAAATCATTTCACCTTATTAGCAAATTTTCTAACAAATTTTATCAAAAGTTTTTTAGCAATATCAATATTCAATCACATTTTGGTTGAAAAAAACCATTTTTAACGAATTTTATCAATTACAATTATACTAATTAAATATGAAAATTACAAAATATAATATTTATAAAATTAATTAATTTTTTACATAGATAAAAAAACTCGAAGCGGGAAAATCAGCTCGTATTCCCTAAATCAGAATTTGTCCAATAAGACTTTTCCAATATCTCCTCCTCCTCCTCTCTGGTCGAAACTCTGCACATGCGGAATCCCACACGGACACATTGTATTTTCCTCCATAAAAATTATGCTTGTTGGGACCAAAAATAATCAGAAAAGGATGAAAATGACACATTCTCGAGAATACTCTTTCCAGTGATCGAGAGAGAGAGAGAGAATAGTAATTCTGAAACTGCATATATACCTTTGTAATTGGGAGCTGTATACTTGTAGCTGAATTTCGATATCATACTTTACCTAACCCCAACAAGCCAATTGAGTCTTACATTTCATGTATGATTAGACACCACTTTCCCTCTTTTAAGTTTCCTTTTTTTATAATCTTTGCTAGAATATCTGATGCTTCCTTTAATGGTATTTCTTACTGGTCAACCTGCAACGTCGTTGATTTTTACACCATAAATAAACAACAACAACAACAACAACACCACCACCATAGTGTAAGTGGACAAAAAAAAAATTTGATATTCGAGTTATACAGTTGCTGATATAATAGTTATTAAAAGTTCAGATCTCATGAGGTTAATTGAAGTAAAATAAAAATAAAAATAAAAGATAGAACCAAGCTGAAGAACCTTCCTTTCCTCTTGTGCTATAATACTGATTTCTGAATGAATTTAGATGAAATAATAATAAAAATTATGAAACCCACACAGGAATATATTATTTGCCGGGTTGTCTTCCTACAGACCCCTAGTCTCCCAAATTTATGAGCCATCATCTAACACATAACCCGGTCAATTTTACTTATGTTATGTTGCTTCTTGACAGAGGCCCCCACCTACAGGAAGAAAGGAACCGCACACCAAATTTCTCCTGCACATCACAGCATTTCTCTGAGCCCTGCTCGAGATTGATTTTATATAGGGTCGGGTCACTATGTTTTGGTGCCGATTCATAGATCACCACCGGATCAATATATAGATTGAATCGAGATAATATAAAAAAATGGATCAAATTGATATGAAGAATAATACAAAAAGCTCCTAATTACTGGGTGCCTGCCCTGTTCTGGACATGAAAATAGATCAAATGATACGATATTCATGAAAGCAATGTTGGAGCTGGATATTCTTCAACCTAACAGTAACAGCAGTCCAGTCAATTTCGAGTAGGAATACAATTGACACCTACCATAAAAATTGACCGTTCCTTTTTGTTTCTCATCATGCATGTATCAGTCGAAATAGGGATAAAAGTCAAGACAACCTCATCTACAACCCCTGTTTTTTTTCTGACAAATTCTCAAAATCTACCCCCCCCTTTCCCTGAGATGCATTCAATTGCCCATGTTTACTCTTTCCACTCCATGGCAGCATAGCTTCAAAATGTAAATTATATATTACGAGTCAATTTAGTGTTAAATTAGCAATTTATAGATCTATATGTATTGGATATGTTTTCTTGTTTCCTCATAATTTCCGAAGCTGAGTCGTCGATGCTGAAGTTTCAAAATGGAGGAGCGGTGGGTTTGGGTCACACATCACAGAAGTCGATAGAGATGGTGCTGGTCAAATGGTCCCGATGATGTTCTTCGCTGGAGCTTTGTGTGCCATAAGTTTAACAAAATACGTGTTCGAGCAGTTGAAACATTTGACAGTTGAATTGTCTTTCGCCCGCAAGTCTCCAGCACTGGATCCCAGTCTCTGACTACTGCATCTTCAAGTAAATTTGCTGACAAAATGTGGTCAACGACACAGACCTGGGACAGCAAAGACTTGTCATTTGCTCTCAAGGCACAGGCTTGCAGGGTAATTTTTTCCACCATTACGAGGCGTGATCGTTGATCCCCAGTCAATGCAGGCCCAATTATCGTAATCCTCAACCCATTTTGTTGACTTTTATGAAACCTTGAAGGTCTGGTTTCTTATAGAAAGCCCAGGAGAAATCCTCTTTCTCTGGGTTCTTACATATTTTACAGAATCGAACTAAAACTTATTCCCAGCTAAAATTAAATCCGCCAATCAGAGCATTGAAATAATTGCTTCTGTAAAACATAAACTTTATAGGTTAGTTGTCAGGATGCAAATTCAATGTGAATACGCCTAGGTGTCGCGACGGCGTTTTCAACTTCTCTGAAATGTTGTGTGTGATTGAAGTTTTATATAATTAAAAGACCATGATTATAATTTTTAAGAGTTAATATCTAGTATTAAAATTATTAGAAAATATAATAGTTTGTGAGAGTATAGATAATAAAATTTGTTGTGCAAGGAACCTCTAGTACACACTAATTAAGATAAACTGCATTGTTGATTGAATGTTTTTCTAAATCAAATCTCTATATGTTGATTTTTTTTCTAAGGTTTGAAGTGAATCTCTTTCTGTAAAGGAGTTTCGGCCTTGCCGAGTCAAAACTTAACCGTTCTAAAATCCAAATTTAATCTTTTTTTTTTAATTTTTAATATTCAAGAGCTTAAAAATAAATATGTTTCTAAGACAATTTTAAAGCGATTTTCAGAACTTCTAAAACAAAAGGTAGGTACAAATATGACATGTCTTCATATAAATTATTTTTTATTTTTAAAATATCATTGTAAAAAAAACTATATTCCAAAATTGTTCAACTAAAACATGTAAGAATAGAAATTGCTATTATCATAGTTTTAAAACTTAACTCGGGGATAATGTAGGTCATGGGCCAACTTGATCCAAGTTAGTGCAAGAATAAAAATGATTATTATCATAGTTAAAAACTTGATATGAGAAATGACCCGGAAATGGGGTTAAGAATTCACATAAGTCAATGAACGGACAAAAATGATTACTATCATAATTTTAAAACTCAATTCAAGTGGCAATCCACGATAAAAAAAAAAAAAACCCAGTCATGTATTGGAAGAGTTTAATCGAGTCAGTCAACGAAAAATAAAAATAATTATTATTATAATTTTTAAATCCAATATGAGAGAGAACATGAGGGCAAGACACTAGTCATGAATGGGTAAGAAGAATCATATGTTACTAAATTGACTAATTACCTCAACAAAGAAGTTAGAGCCCAAAAATGAATCGCGGTGATAATAAGGGCAGGCAGATGTGGGCCTTAGCCCAAGACTTTAAGTTTGACTTTGATTGAAAATATTGGAATCTAGAAAAATAATTATTACAAAACCAAACCAAATAATTTCTGGGCTTAAGCCTATTGGGCGCAAAATTAGAAAGGAAAAGTAAATCACAAAAAACCCATTTCCCTTCCTCCAAAGAGAACAGAAAGCATAGAGCTGAGGTCAACGAGGCATATTGTTTTTTTATAAAAATAAAAATAAAAATAAAAATAGGCTCGGGTTTTGCTTGGTTAGAGATCCGTGAGAAAAGAACCCAATTCTTGAGAAACAATTTTCCTGTAATAAAATAAATAAATAATTATGCCCATTTCTCGCTTTGTTTCCTTTTCCTCCAAGTACCGCGCAAGACAGGCTCTCAATCTACTTCAAAGGTCCCTCTCTCTTAAACCCCTTAAGCCCCTTTTCTTTTTGTTATTTTCTCTGGATAATCAAGAAGCTTTGTTATGCACCAATTACCAGTTTTTCTGGTGCAGTGGAGACTCTATTTTTCTTCTTGTGTCTGTTGATGTTTGAGCAAATGGGTTTACTTGGAAGGGTTCAGGGTTTAGGGTTTAGGCTACAAGTATGCATTTTAGTTTATATATATGTACTTCTGGAATTAAACTCTGTGTAGTTCTGTTTGCCATTTCATTCATTAAAACTTGTTGGGTTTTTCTTACGATGCTGTTTAGTTTAGCATTATTTAGTAAATGTCTTTTCTTTACATTTAAAGGATGGTTTCAAAGACAATTATTAGTGAATTTTTTCTCTGGATTTTGTGATGCTATTAGTTTTCACTGTTTATTTTTGGTGGCGTTTTGATTATACGTGAATCATTGGTGTAGGCTTGGTCCATCTAAGAGGGTTCAATCGAGTAATTTTTCGGAATCAACAAGACAGAATCACGGGAAGCGGGATGGTCGTCTTGTAGAACAATTACAAGTAGAACCACGGGTTCCTCGCTCCTATGCCATTGTATGCTGCCTAGCCCCTTCATTATCGCTAATTGATATGTGTTGGTTCTCGATTCGATGTGCCATTTTTAGAATATGGTATTTTTTAATCATTAAAAGGAGGTGGATTCTGCAGTCGAAACTATAAATGTTTTTAAAATGTGTGATTTTGCAGCCAGCTGCTATACTCGGATTTGCTGGATTGGCAGCTTTTGTGCATTATAATGACGAGAGGCGAGTAGTTCCAAAAGGTACATTTTATATGTCTTACTATTATCAACCGACTGTTTGTAATGGATCTGGAATTTTATTTGCAAGAAAATATTTCACTTCAACATTTTGTGCTTACTGGTTTCAAACATAAGCTGATTTTCTCTTGGTTTCTTAGATGGAGATATTTAATGTTTTGGTTCCTTGTTATGCATGTCAAAGGGAAAACTCTCTGACCATTTATGATTAATACGAGTCAGTCCTGGATAGTAATTATTTAGCATTTCCTTGTTCAGTACCGCGGTTTGAAGGTTTTACACACACACACACACACACACACAATAGGCTTTAACGTAATATTTGCTGAATTTGCTTCGTTATAGAAATCTATCTTGAGCACATTTCGCTTTTCTGAAACTGCCTATCAACCTATAGACTCCCTTTAGCTCTTTGTTATCAAGAGGCCATTAAAATAGGCGCAGCTTTTTAGGGGAACACAGTGCTTTCAATTGGATCAAGTTCAATTGAATCTTATGAAAGAAGAGCTGCTGCACTACACCATCAGGATTAACATAGAAAAGTCAAATTAAAGAGTGTCATTGACATTCTCCTTTGCTAACTTTCTGAGTAATTATTACTGTCCAGGCTCTCTGAGTTGTGTGACTCAAAATGTTGCACTATGGAACCTTACACGGTTACACCTTCTGTCTGGCTCGATTCATCTTGGAATGGATGTGTGTAGGATGGAATACTGAACATGTGCTCTGTCATCTCAATAATTAGAGATTTGTTCACCATATTGTTGACTACTGTATGGTAGTCATCGAACTAAAGGCAAGTTTTGGGGTAACAATCACGTTTACTAAACACTCAACTTCTGCTTCTGGAAGAGCAATTGGTGCTTGGTTATCTTCTTTCTGAAAGAAATGATGAAAATAATGTGTTGTGGCCACCACTTGGCTGCCATGTGGTGGTGACATTAGGTTCAAAGCAGCTTGTTTAGGACTTCATTGAACCTTGTTCACCCACATTTTTAATCGTATTTTTTCTGTATATTGGTCAGGTCAAGGGAATGATCGTGTCAATGTCAAGGGTCCAACTATTGGTGGTCCGTTCACCCTAATTAACACAGAGGATAAAGTAGTTACTGGGAATGAATTTCTAGGAAATTGGGTCTTGCTGTACTTCGGCTATACATCCTCCCCTGATGCTGGACCTGAGCAACTGAAAGTGTTGGTCAAGGCGATAAACACATTAGGTCTGATGCATTAATCAGCATAAGCTATTTTTTCCCTTTCTCTTTTTGTTTATTTTGGTTGGAGGAGTTGTATATCTGACATCTGTATTTTATATGGATCTAGAGTCTAAAGCGAATCTCAAGGTTTTGCCAGTATTTGTCACACTTGACCCTCAGCGTGACAATCCCTCACATCTTGGTGCTTACCTTAAAGGTAACTTGTATACTCCTACTTCACATGTTCCATACAATCCATTAATTGTGCTGTAATAACTGGTTGTGGTTAACATATATATTAATGAATTTTAATGACTGCAGAGTTTGAACCAAGAATAGTAGGATTAACAGGATCTGTGGGTGCTATTAGGCAGATGGCACAAGAGTACCGGGTTTATTTCAGGAAAATTGAAGAAGAAGGAGAAGATTATCTTATCGAGTATTCTCATGACATGTAAGCCCCAAGCTCAACTACTGGTTTCTTTTCTTCTCATTTTTTAGTTTCTTCATCTTCTTTGGCTAGATCTCAAAGTGGCTTTTATGTATATTAAAACATGCAGGTATTTGATCAATCCAAACATGGAGGTTGTGAGATGCTTTGGTGTTGAGTATAGTGCAGAGGAGCTATCAGAAGCAATACAAAAGGAATTGAAGAGAACCTCGGCTTGATTGTTTTGAAAATTTTGATGTGCTCTTAGTCTTCGGGGAATTTTGTATTTTTCAAGGTGTCTAACTCACATTCCTATTTTTTCTGCTATTTTCTCAAATATAGTTGAAGCGTCAGGAATGAACATTTCCAAATGTCGCACAGACTTTTGAAAGAATGTATGATTTTTTGCTATTCAAATCAGTTAGCAAAATGAGGCAGCGTTTGATTGTTCTCTTCATCTGACCAACATCCCCTGGGAAAGTATTTTCAACTGTGAGTTTCAATGCAGTTATGTCTAGCACACCCTTCGAACTGGAGAATTTGATGGTCCATTCAATCGAGAAATAAGGGTAAGACTCTGCTGTATGTGCATTTTAAGACTGGTTTTCTACTTCCATTTAAAGGACACGCTTGTCAGCAACTTAGCATGGCTAGCTAAGATTTTGTCTAGTTGTTGCAGAGGCTCGAACCCTTGACGTTGACTTCAGAATGAAGGTATCAGGAGGTTAGTTGGTTGCCCTCACTAACTTGGTCCTATCTACTATTACAGAATTTTTATTTTGGTCTTTCGTAGTGGTATGGAAGTATCATGGAATCAATTAATATGCTGTTGCGATGGAGAGACCTATTCCTATTATTAGACCCGAATTTATCGGTTGATTTCTTTTCCTTTTTGAATTGAATATTAATTAGCACATAAAGTCAATTCTATTATTGCAAATAAAAAGGTACAGGAACTTCGATGTCACTAGCAGGTTGGCTTACAAATGCAGCTTCTCTCATACGTGCATAGCTCAAAGCCTCAAATATGCCAACGTGCCCACCTCTATTTCTCTTTTATCAATATGTGCCTTCATTGGCTGTAAAGAAAAAGAAAAGTACTTGGAAACAATGTTTTCTCTTTCCCATAATTCCATTTCTTTAATAGTATTTTGTGATTATGTAATCACTTGTAAAGTATATTGCAAATCTAATAGATGGTTGGCGATTCGCCTTGATTTACGCCCGTGATGTCCTGTAATGATGTGATTTTATTGGTTATTTTATGCCCTGAAGCATGGACATGGTGGTTCTATTGTGGGTTGGGGGCAAACAAATCACAGTAAAGTTATACACTGATCACAGGGATTTGCAATTGTTTCTGAGTAAATTAATCCAAATCCAATTACATGCAGTGTATTGAATGAACACCTAAGACACTGGAGATCTTGTCATGGGTACAAATAACTATAGAGTTAGGGTCAAGCCATGTTAGGTTCTAACAATTAATTTTTCATTTGATTATAGCAAGTTTTATTTTCGTTTGTTTTTGGATTTATATGTCTTAACTACATATAAATGGAGGGCAAAGACAGGGAAATACTTCTTTTTCTTTGCTAAAATTTTAGAGATCCACGTTCCATAGAAGACCGGGTCTCCTGGTTCCCCCCTTCTCCACCACACCAGAAACATAAAAATAAAGGAGAACAAAAAGAATTGAGCAATCAAGACCATCTTTCCCCTTTTAGATATTAATAAAGTTATACCACCTGTAAATTAGTGTGCTCTTTTTGGTAAAAAAATTGACATTTTCCCCTTACACTCATCATTCCATTTCATCTCTTGTCTCGAGCAGAAAGAGAGCGACAATAAAGAGATTCTATGTCCTGGCAGCCAGTTCAGGAGCCCTTACAAGCCATCTCCTGGAGCTAGCTATTTTCAAACCCCACGTTCATTCTTTCTTTCTTTTGTCCTAGCTTTAGGCAGGGTTCAATCTTCATGACTTGCAAAGTCCATGGCATCTCTCTCTCTCTATATATATACACATACACATATTTATAATTCGAATCTCTCATTCTGATGGATAGTTTGTGTTCAATGTCTCTCCATCATAATTTTTTCATTCTGTTCTCATAGCTCAATCGCCAGCAATGTTCTGTGTCTTTGTTGGTTTAAAAATGTGCCATCCTTCTCTACCATAAAAGCTGCATTACCTGTAAGACTTGAGGAGAGAGGCTCGAAGGTCAGAACAGAATATGGGAGATTTGTCGCCCGAAAAGAAACCTGCAGGTTGCAGCCTATTTTCAGCGGTTTTTGGTCGAAGAGTTTTTTGGACAAGAAGATCGACATCTACTGGTTCGATTGCTACAATGAATGCAGCCAGTTTAACCAAAACACCTAGCACGCCAAAGAGGCGAAGGAGTGGCTCAGATGAGTCTGCATTTCTAGGCAATTCGTCTAGCGTATTAGAAGAACAGAGAAAATCTATCACAAAAGCTCCCATGCATCCCAAGATTCCTCCTTCGAAGAACCAAAACTACGGTAGAAAACCTCCTGAGGACGCAACAAAAATATCATCTGATCAAGGCCACGGTAATCAAAATGTTTATGCTAAAAATGGCAGGAGGGTTCCTAAGGAGGCAGTTGGTATTTCAGGTGAGCTCGAAAGCTATATCTCTGATCACCAGAAATCTAAAGGAAGCAGCACGCTTGTTCGTGCTTCATCCAGCAATGTGATGCTTCATGGTAACTTAGGTAACTTGAGGCAGGGAGGGGGTGGGGGAAATGCGACTTCTCGTGATGCTCTTGATTACCTTCCTAAGACCGCAAGAGAAGAGGTTGCAACTCCTAATGGAAAATACCCTACTAGTGTAATGGGAAATGTGGTGAAGAAACAGAATGAAGAGAAGCCAAACGTAGGTTCGCAGCCTGCTGCAGGTTCTTTATGCAGGGCTCTCTCTACTAGAATGGACCCTGAGCAACTTAAAATTATGGGCAATGAGGATTACAAGAACGGGAATTTTGCAGAGGCACTGGCTTTGTATGATGCAGCAATCTCGATTGATCCTAACAAGGCTTCTTATCGGAGCAACAGAAGTGCGGCATTGACAGCTCTAGGTAAACTTCTTGAGGCAGTTTTCGAGTGCCGAGAAGCCATTCGAATCGAACCCCATTATCATAGAGCTCATCTTCGTTTAGCAACTTTGCATCTCAGGTAAGAAAAAAATACCATAATTGCCATGATACTGATCTAATACAATTTGGTGCCATTCTAATTTTATACGGTGTTTCTTCTTTCCATTGGTGAAATCCTTATGTGTTCATAGATTAGGCGAGGCAGAAAAGGCTATATATCACTACAAACGTTCAGGGCCAGAAGCTGACCATGCTGACATTTCAAACGCTCAAGCTCTTCAAGCCCATCTCAACAAGTGCACTGAAGCTCGTAGACATCGAGATTGGAACACCTTGATCAAGGAGACTGCGGCTACCATATCTGCTGGTTCAGATTCAGCATTGCAAGTAAGCCACCTAGTTTTCATTGAACACATTCTGATATGAAATATTGCCATGCTTGCTAAACCAGTTGCGTGTCTAATATAGATATATGCCCTGCAAGCCGAGGCCTTGTTAAAGCTTCATAGGCACCAAGAAGCAGATGAAGCATTGCAAAAAGGTCCAAATTTTGATGTGGATGCCTGTACAAAATTTTTTGGTCCGATTGGCAATGCAAATTTGTTAATGGTACGAGCTCAGGTTGACATGGCCATTGGCAGGTTAGTGATCTGCATTACATAGTAGCACATTATTAGAATTGCATTAGAGGTGACGATTTGCATGAGAGCGTAGTAAATGATTGCAAAGGCTCATAAATAATTAAGAGAAAGGAATGACTGTGATCTGGTGTTGAGGAACAGCTCAAAAGGAATATTTTTTTCTGGTAAAAAGTGGAAAAATTTGACCACTTACCCACCAGTCACCAACCTGCTCAACTATTCCCTAATGATTGTCCGAGTTAAATTCTTTGAACTCGACAGATTTCTATTGTTTGAGCCAAACCATATATTTCACTATAATTTAACCTGTCTAATTGACATAATTAATGCCAGCTTTTAACCTATGGATTGCCAGATTTGATGATGCTCTGGCCACGGCACAACGAGCAACTAGGCTCGATCCGAACAACAGGGAAGCAAATTCGGTGCTGAAAAAGGCTAAAGCTGTAGCAGCAGCTCGATCAAATGGCAACCAGCTTTTTAAGGTAGCAAAATTCTATGAGGCATGTAATGCATATAGTGAGGGGCTTGAGCATGATCCCTACAACTCGGTGCTGCTATGCAATCGAGCTGCCTGCCGCTCCAAGCTCGGGCAGTGTGAGAAGGCGGTGGAGGATTGCAACGCCGCCCTTGCTGTGCGGCCGGGCTACGCAAAGGCCAGGCTAAGAAGAGCCGATTGTTATGCAAAGGTGACTATATTGAAGAAACAAATAATTTAGTTTCTACAGCATGTTTTGATGTAGTCAAATTTGGTTTGATAATTTCTAATGTTTGCTTCGTTAAAATAGTTGGAAAAATGGGAAGTTTCAATCAAAGATTATGAGATGTTGCAAAATGAAGCCCCGGAGGATGAAGAAGTGAGCAGGGCCTTGATGGAGGCCAGGGAACAGCTCAAGAAGCAGAGATCACTAGATTATGAGATCAAGTAGTGTAACGTAGAAAGAAATCGATAGAGCAGCCATGATCAGAACCAATGAGAGCAGGAACCAAAAACGAGAGACTAGTTATGGCTGCCATTGACCCTGAGGGGGGAGATGGAACACACAACGCTGAAATCAAAGACAAGAAACTGCTATCATTAAGGGAAGAAATTTCACCGACCGGGCATCGTGATCAAGAACATGATGTAAAGGGCTTAGTTTTTATTAGGTATAGTTAGATGCTTGTGTGAGATTTTTGAAAAGATGTATGAAACTGAAGAGTGTGCGAAAATCCCAAGAAAGGATGCTGTAAAAAGTTTCAATTTTTTCTTAATCGAGAATTGATGTTATAAACATGAGCTAGAGGTTACTGGTTATTGTCATATAATTAAACAAAAAATATTATTTTTGGATCAAAACATTATTGAACCTACTGACGAGTATGG